>JBCFYV010000432.1:0-81475 GCA_039000515.1 Timema cristinae | reverse complement strand
CTGGAGGTTTAAAAATCCAAAAGCTTTTTTTTAATATTACTTATCTCCACTGCTCTTCCCGCTTTTGTTTTATTTGTTATCGCGTCATCAGCTCAGAGATAGTCGCACCCATAGAATAAGGGAAACAGAGTTAACTTCTCTGACAAATGCATTAGCGCTACTATCGATGAAATACAATGCGTTTTCTTTAATTCCTATATTTAAAAATCTTAATTCATGTGAATTCTCCATTTTCTTACAAGTTTCTTTAAAACTGTCATTTGTAATAATTCTTTTAACATATTTGACTACTTATCAACACTTTAAGTACTTAAAGTTACAGTTTTGCACTAAATGCCGGCTGATAGCTATTAGTTCATCTCCCATCCATCTTGGCACGCTAATTCCTGTTCTAGCCATGCTACAATATGTACGTACTGAATCTAGAATGATTGCACTAACCAATAAATCAAGGAGAGTGAAGTAAGTGACAAAGTTTAGTTACTTTTTTTATAGTCCCATATATTTATTAAATTTAATGAAAAGTTTTTTTTTCATCTATTTAAAATCTGATAAGGCTTATAATATTTTTTATTGACGTGTTTATTTTAGCTAGTACAAGAAATAACTGTTTCAGTCCTTAAAAAGTCCTTGAAAAGTCATGAAATTTATGTTTCATATGTCTGTAAGAACCCTGCTGTTTGTTTGGCTCTCCTATAAAATTCAAAAAAAGGGACAACTTGTTTGGGAACGGGGAGTTGGTATTATTATACCAAAATAACCAAGGTATTTTTGAAATGCTTTAAAAAATTCATTATTATGTAGAATACACACAATAATTAATATTAACCATTTTTTTATTTTCTTATGAACCACTCAACAAGCATACAGCATTTTATTGTAATGCTGCACATTGACTTGAATAATTATACAGTACCATATCATGTATAAGGCTTATTCTATTTTAAGAATGTTTAAGCCACAAACCTTTCAGTTGTTAAAAGAGAGAAGAAATGTTTTTTTCTAAATTTATCAGTGTAACTATTTCAATTTAGATTTCAGCTCTAGTTACACCCAAAAATTGTGTATGGTCATTTTTATTTATTACAACATTGTATTAGTATGTATTTTACTATTTTACTCTGTGGTGAAATAACATTATTTTTAGTTGCATTTAACTTTAGCTAAGTAAGTTTTTTAGCACCGCGTCTAACTACCCCTTGGGCTATATGCTGCTAACTAAAATTGCCAGCTTGTTCTGTGCTATTATAGTTTCATTATGCAACATTTTTGATTGCTAAGGAGAAAATTGTCAACAAATTTAATTAAACGTGTTTGAGTATTTAGTAATGTCATTTATACAAGAAAAAACCACATATAACTGAGTTTAGCTTTAAGGAACTTTGTTGCCTTGATTGAAACTTTTAGTTCTTATCTTCTTTTATAAAATATATTTTTCAGCTCTCTTTCTAATTCCTCAGTATTTTAGTTTTTTAACAACATAGTATAATTCATGCATTCTTAGGTTAAACAATGATTATAACTTTTTTCTCACCATCTAGAACTTTATTTGGCTTATATATTCCATTGTTTGGCTATTTTAAGTCTGTTGACTTAGGTGTATTTGTGAATACATGTGTAGGGCGTGCATGTGTTTTCTTCAGGTTCATCTTTTGTTACAGGTTACAAAAATATATAATGTGCTCTGTGTTTAGTATTGTTATTGAATGGAATCATATGAGAAATTTTGGTAGCTGTCTTAATGTTTAAGAAATATGTGCTTCTGAAGTTTTTGATTAGTACTAAAACGGTGGCTTTTAATACTGAAAACACTTAAAATATATTTGTTTTTATTTTTCATACTGGAAATAATTACTGGACTATACTTTAATTTTGATTCAGTTAGTGGGAAAAATACTAACCCTCTTAAATCTATCCATATGGTAACTATAAAGCTTCATCGAGTTTGTAGTATGTTCAAATTAATATAAGGTTTTGTCCCATATTATTTAGATACTATTTTTCTTTGACTTAAACTCAAGACCTTTGTTAAGTCCCTTGAACTAATATAAATAAGATATTAAAATTGTCTTGTCAGGCAGGACCTCATAATTCCTAATTTGAGACGGTTATATTAAGGCCATTTTTGGGTTCATTAGAAGATTCTGTCTTACTTTGTATTTGTTAAGAAAATTCATTTTTAAAAATATTACCTGGAAAAGATTGGCTGTTATGGGTGCTAGTATTGGTGGCCATTCATACAAATGTAATATAAACTGATTTTGTAGGAAGAACGATATTTGGTAGTTACTAAAAAAAATTAATTCATGCATCAAGTCTACAGCTGTCACTTTTGTTAGACATCAATATCTATAAAAATAACATCAATAATATAGTAAAATGTTTAAGAAATGATTGGCCCAATGGCTAAATAATTTTATAATAATGGAAATTGATAACATCTAAGGAAAAATGGAAACTAAACCACTAAGAGTAAATTTGATGAAGAATGCCCACCTCGGGAAAGGAAAAATGGGAAGAATCCAATGCACAAAGGTGACATCTTCCTTCCATCCTCTATAGAAGACAGACTAAAGGAAGAAGATGTCACCTTTGTGCATTGGATTCTTCCCACATTTTTCCTCTTTCCCGAGGTGGGCATTCTTCATCAAATTTACTCTTAGTGGTTTAGTTTCCATTTTTCTTTAGTTTTATCAATTTCCATTATTATGAAATAATATAGTAAAATGTTTTCAATGTTGGATGCAAAAAAAAGTTTTAATTTTTTAAACTCTTCTTTCAACCAAAATAAGAGTGTGTATGTGTGTGTGTGCGTGTGTGTGTGCGGCGTGCGGGAAATATATTTGAATTTCAAAACTCTCAACGGATAAAGACACCTTGAAAAATGTACTAATTAGCTATAACATTTTGATAACACTGGTGCCTAGATAACTTTTTGTTTGGAAAATGGCAATTTTTGTGGAATAATTGTTGCTGTCCATCCCCATAAAACATATTCAACTGAGACTTGTGTATACTGACCTTTTAAACTTTATTTTATGCTACATGTAAACATGCTATTGAGAATATTATTTTTATAATTTAACCTCTGAGCCCCTTCATTTGTGATTGTGTAAATTACAAGTGCAAACATTTATTACATATAAATCTTTTTAAAAACTTTGGCAGCCTTGTGATTAAAGCTATTAACTAAAAATATATTACTATAATCAATAGTACTTATATTTATTTTTATGCATTATTTTTGTATTTCTTGTTTAATTTCTCATAGTTAAATTTAGTAGAAATATCATTGTACGCTTGGGATTGTGTCACACCAAAATATGAAACATTGTAACTTGAGTATAAGGTACTTTACAAGTGGCAATAAATTGTCTGTGTTGTCTACATTTTATTTATTATATATTTAAAAAAACTCTGGTACACATTTTAGAGTTGTAGTCAAATAGATTGAAGTACCTCATTGACAAAGCATCCTATTTGTAGAGACTATATTTTTACTGGTTTAGGAATTTCAGCTTCATATACAAAATCCTTATTAATCAAGTAATAACTTGTAAAATTTAGTATGATATGTATGCAAATACCAGTTTGTCTTGAAAAATGACCTTGTTTAAAGTGAAGTTTTGGACTGAGAAGCAAATTTTTGTGGTAGTATACTTTATCTACTCATTTGTTTGATGTAAATTTTATAACGATGTCTTACTGCCGGTTCAGTTTATGTGCTCCCGGTTCAGGTTATGTGCGTATATGATAATTACTTTAATGAGATACGAATGAGGAAGGAAATGTTAAAAAGATAATCTACCTGCATTTGTGTGGAGGAGATTTGGAAACCATACTTTGTAGTGAAAATGTTTTTTCTTTCTCTTATCAGCAAAGTCAACTGCAAGACTACCACTCCCTTTTGATCACAAGTACAGGTGCCTAAATTTATGTGCTAATTTTATAATTCTTGATTCTAGGATTATATACTAGGAACTAGTAAGCCGTAGGTTAGTATGCGAGTCCTGGGCTGACTCAGTCCTATTGATCAACAAAGGTTTACTATATTTTTAATGTTTTGGTATGGCCCTGGTGACTTTATAGTGAAAAATTGGGCAAAGTCAAGGAAGCCAAGGTCATACGCAGACTTCAATTGTAAGTTAAGGCTGAATGAGTTATTCTGACATGTTAAACCAGTAAAAGTGATTGCAGTGCACTGGTCTCATTCCTCTAAGTTTGTGACACCCAAAATATTACTATATGGACAAGGATCTTAACTTTCTCAGTTACAGTGTGACCAATGAATGCATTTGAGACAACTGTGTGAAATATTGAAAACCACATTTGCAATAGTATAGTGAATGCCACCCACACAACTATTTATGAGACATTTATAGAAAGTAAAGACAGTAATTTAATAAATCACAGTGTGTAGCATGAACTACTTCAGGAAATTATTTTAATTAAGCTAAACTATAGTACCAGGCCACCACCGTGGTTCGGAAATTTCCCCAGCTAAACTGTAGGTCCTTCATTTCATCTCACAATCACCCTACCATTACACATTAGCGTAAGTTTCGTATAACCCGAACGAGTAGTAAGACGCGGTGCTAATAATAATAATAATAATAATAATAAACTATAGTAGTTGCCACATTAAAAGAAGTTAATTATTGAAGGAAATGTTTGTTTATTATTGTACTATTGCAAATTTTATTTTTATAAAAATTAATGTAAAATATTATTGGATTAATTTAGGTGAATGCTTAAGGAAAAAAAAATTACGAGTTCTCATATTGTGCTGTGTGTAGTGAGTATTATAAGTTTTATCCCAAAAACCACTCGGAAGAGCAGTCTATAAACACATTTTAATGCACTTTTAGTGCTCATTTTTCAATTTATACAAATTTTTATTGATACATTTCAACAATCCTCTTAGACAAATTATACACAGATATGTGAATGAATGTAAAATACATTCAGAAGAATTTGTTTTATTTCCGACTTACACAAGTTTGTAGTAGTACACTTCACTTTATTGTTGACTTAAAGAAATCATTGCCACATTCCTGGTCACATTTTTTTTTCTTTATTGCAACTATCTTACCAGTTTTCTGATCACTTTTATTTAGCACCGCATTTTGCTATCTGATCAGGTTATACACATTCTGATCAGTTTAAAATGAAAATAGTGTTCCACGGGTGACCTGGCGGTCTAGGGTAAGGTGTCGTCAGACTTGTGTGCTGGGTCCAGGATCAATCCTCGGTCCCGGCACAAATTTATCTGATTACCAAACTTTTCCTTCACCTCTTACAAGACATCTTGTGAATGTGGGGGAAAGCCAGGCCTCCACCGTGGTTCGTGTCCCACGTTAAACTGTAGGTCCTCCATTTCATTTCACAATCACCCTACCATTACATATTAGCGTAGGTTTCGTATAACCCAAACGGGTAGTAAGACGTGGTTCTAATTATAATAATAGTGTTCCAAAGATGATTTTAACTCTTACATAATGGAAATAAATACATCTATTACCTGGTTTGTAGGTCGCATGGTCTAAGCCATCACTCTTGGGACAAACTAGACTACCGATAACAAGGAGATAGAGATTAGAATCCAGTCGGCTGTACTGATGGTGGGTCTTCCTATATTGTTTTCCACTCTCCCTCTACTACACAGATGTGGGCACACTTCCTCTAAATTTAACCTTTATAATCCCTAACACATTAACATCATTAGTACATATGCTTATAACATGAACAGATAGAAAGAAGTGTTAAAATAAAATATAATTTCATATTGAGCTGGTACAAACAATACATGCAAGTAATCCTTCAAAGGTCCTGCTCTGAGCTGGTAGCTAAATATTTATATAAGAATTAGTTATATGGTTTGAAACAACATAATGTATTACTTGCTGAAATAATTTTGGGTTCTGCTGTTAATGTCATCTGCTATGGACAAAACCACCAAAGCCTTAAAAAATGTCTACAGTCCTATTCAGTATACTCCATCAGCCCAAAGACAGCAAGTTCCCTAGTTACTTCCATCAAATAATGGCCTAAATGTTACACGCAGGTACATATTCTTCTGGTTTTGAGCAGTAGATAAAAGCTAATTAAGGAATGTGTTTTTTCTCCATATATTAGATTGTTAATGGCACTCCAAGATAGAATTTCTGTTCAATCTTGATCATTATTGTTTATAACTAATTTACTGAAACTCCATACCTTGTTCAGATGTATTTTTGCTGATCAAGGATAAGTTTAATATACTTTAATCATATCTTCATTAATCTTATAGAGCTGCGGAAATGTTTTGTGTGTTATATTATTCTCCAAGATTTTAATTTGCTTTCCGAAACAACTATGTCACCCTCCTATAGCAGATGGTATTTTTCATCTTTAAATTGAAATTGTCCATAGCAACTGCAAGTTATGTCTAATTTTGATTTGTATTAGTTTTTTATTTTCCAAATTAAAAGATTCATGTCATTTTACAGCGCACAGCCTAAATGGATAAGCGTAACAAAGTTATTCTGTCAAACTAATTATTTATATTCTAAATACCATTTGTATTTCTATAGGATTGTTTGAGTTTTGGGTTAGAAAAGATTTAGAATAATTAAATTCCTGAATGATAGAGCTCTTAATCTTAAAATTTGTTAGGGTGGATTAAACAGCATCACCCAAACTCTAGAATAAAATTCCAGCATAGTTCTCAGTTTTACTGACATACAAATAGTTCTGAATGAAAATGTTTTTAAAAGCTGAGCTGAACATGGCCAAATGTTTATGTTAACTTTTATAGTAAAACTTCACTTTTAATCTTTTAATATAAATATGTTACAATTTGTTGTGCTCAGAACCAAGGCTGCGGTGAAGTCACGGGATGCAACATGGGCGAGCGCTGCCACTAACACTTCGGATTCATTACGTGTTGATTTTGAAATAATTTTGGTCATTGCACGTTCAGAAACCTTTTACTGTTGCCAAATTTTTCGTGACCCTATGTGGGGTCGCAACCCCTAGTTTAAGAGGGCCTGCCTTAGTGCATTCTGCCACTGAAGCGATTGAAAATAATAAAAATATAAATTGCATACATTTTATATATATATTTTATATATATATATATATATATTTTTAATATCTAGAGAAAGTTAGTCACAAATTCATTTAATACCTGGTAAACAAAGATTTTGTCCAAGGCAACTCAAGGGTTATATGTATGTTTTTTTTCACTAATTTCAAAACTGTATTAAAAAATTGTTTTATTTCTTGTAGTTTTAAATTAACCTCCTCTTTAGGATTTATACAGTAAGAAAATTCTCTCCCAGTGAAGTAGTGGAGTGGCTAGCAATCACAGTTAAGTTGGCAGAACAAACTCACTGTTTTGTGACAACCTTCAAACCTCACTTTTCGACACTAAGCTGTTCAAGGCCATAAATACATTTTGGTCATGATGAGTTAGACGTTTGTTTGCCTAATGTCTGAGTCTGCACTCGTAGCCTGTTGGTTGTCCGAGTTTGTTCTGTAAACATCTAATGTTGTGTTGTGTATTTCTCTGATTAAGTGAGCCGATCCTGTAATATATTCGTGTGATTGGAGACGGCCTCACAAGTGTTTCATGCTGATCTGCCAGCCATATGTTGTTGCAACAAACACAAAGGGATTCATCGTTCTAATTGGGAACGTCGTCTAGTAGAACAGTTCAGTAACAAGTATGTACACTCATGAACATGGAGAACTGGTCAGAAGAATCTGTTTTACAGTTGATAGAGTTTTATAGAAATAATATTGTATTATGAGATCTTAAGGATATGAATTATTTTTAAAAGTCTGTAGGAACCTCATATGAAAGTTTCTTACTGTACGCTAATGTGCTGTAGCTCCCAGTAATTCCAAAGCAGGCCCCCACCCCCATTTTGTTTTACACAATTCATTTTACCACCGGCCCACCATCCTCAAAGCTTTCATTATTTCTTAAGTAGATTTATATAATTACAAATTGTATAGCACCACTGCACAGAATTAAAGCTACGGCTTCCTCATCAGGCATTCAGATATATCCTTGCTGTAATGCACCCTCGGAAATTTTGAAATGGTTTAAATCACTACAACCGCTTGCTCGTGGCGTGCTCGGCTCCCCAGCGACCCGAGGATGCTTGTGGTGTGCTCATTACCCCCGATACTTGCTGTGAACAGCGAGCATTACATTACAGGCACAGCTCGCCTAATCTATACATACCTTTATACCACTTTAAAAAATATATTTTAAGATAGCAAATATATATTGCAAATATTGTGTTTTATGTTTATAGGTCTTGTGTATAATTGAAACTGTTAGTTATAAAAGTTTATGGGAACAAATGTTGTTAGCAAAGATAATTTAAATTTGCTTTCTGTTACATACAATAACCATGGATAAGAACAATTAAAAAAAATATATTATTTTACTTTCTCATATTAAGAAAAAGTAGTGTTATTGTGACAATTTTCGACCTAGAGATTATGATGAATTCTACGTTTGTGTATCTAAACACCAAAAATTGGTTTTACATTTGCCAGTTGGAGATGTATGTCTGTGTCTGTCTGTCTGTCTGTCCGTCCGTCCTTGGTCATAACTGAAACGGTTTTGATGGAATCTGTTCAAACTTGATATTTAGATGTCATAACCTGGGACATTTTATTATTTTGACCTTAGACCTCAAATTAAGGGTAGTTTACTGAGGAGTGATTTTTAAAAAATTCAAAATATCTCAAACATGGCTTTTAAGATTTAAAAAAAATATCTGGGGAGTAATATCTCAAATAAAACTTTGTATTGGGGCGAATTTTTTTGGGGTAGTATATTGATATTTTTTTAATATCTCAAAAATAGTTAAAAAATAGACATCTGGGATTAGTTTTTAATGATAAATAATAATGTATTTTTATTTTTACAAATATAAATCCTTTGTGGGTAGTTTTATAAATAATTGATTTTTTTAAATTTAATATTTAATTATAAAAGATTCAGCATTTTTTCTAAAATTTATACATGATTGTTTAGTGAAAAGCTATTTTTGTTAATGTTGTCCAAAGCTATAATTTTATCTTTACATCCATTACTATTTACAGCCTATAGCCTGGGTCAGTTTTTTATTTCAGGTGTCTACATTCGGAAAATCAGGGAAAATGGAATTAGCCGGGAATTTGAAGTGATCGGAAAAAACTGGAATAAGTCGGAATTAGGTAAATCACAATAAAAATCCGGGAAAATGATATACAATAATCATTAAATCAGTAAATTTATGTCATTTTTTTGTTTGTAGCTGTGTAATATATTTATAATTCCTAGTAAACAATTTTAATAGAGATTTAAAAATAATTATTCAAATTTTAAAAAGTTATTCAAATTTTACAACTTATTATTATTTATAAAAAAGATTAAAAGAAAAACGAGGGGGGCGAGTTAGAAGGGTGTGATATACTTATTTTTTAGTCGAGAATTTTAGGAAAAGGTCAGGATTTCATTGGTCAAGTTGAGTAGACACCATGTATTCAAGCCATATATTTTCCACTGCCAGCTGGCTAGACCTCTTGTAGCTTCGTATGCTTTATAATCTAACTTAAGACTAGGACCGGCACAACATCCAGTCCCTGACCGTTAATTCATCACTATGAAAGGGTATACCCACATTTCACCAATGATACATTTTTCAGCCATGCCGGAATTGAACCCGGGACTCTTAGAGACATGCTACTGACAGAGCTAAGGAATCACGTCCAAAGCTATCAAATATTTTAAAATTCAGGATGTACCCGACATAACCAACAAACTCAGCCAGCGTATTTTAGTCATCATTTAAAACTAAAACATGAATATACACAATACGCTATGTGAGACCCTAATGTAGCAACAGCCACATGACTGACATACATACTTAGATTCATGAAATATCTAATGTACCTTACTATAAATACTTATTATTGTTGTATCATTTTAGAAAAC
The DNA here is from genome assembly GCA_039000515.1 of Timema cristinae. Taxonomy (NCBI): domain Eukaryota; kingdom Metazoa; phylum Arthropoda; class Insecta; order Phasmatodea; family Timematidae; genus Timema; species Timema cristinae. Next base: position 71,496 of record JBCFYV010000432.1, on the reverse strand, counting down.
ATTCTAAATTAAAAATAAGTAAGGAGCAGTAATGATTATGGTTAAGACTTAGAAACGAACTTAAGATTAGCAATAAAAAGTGAAAGGATATAATAACTGAAGAAATTAATAAAAAGTTAAAAGTTATAACAGGTTGTAGTTGAATATACTTTAATATTGAAAAAAACACATTAAGATGTGCTTTTCAACAAGCAAAAAATATGTGAGCTAAAATTGAAAAATTAAAAATATATATTAATGGCATATAACAATAACTACCAAGTCAAAATGTAACCATCAGTCAAAAAATTATGCATATACAACATATTAAAATAATTAATATCGAAACAAAAATTGAGAATAACACACAGTTAAAATTCAAACACTGAAGAAAACTAGTTAGATGAAATCAAACTCGTGAAAGTAGTGTCTTTCAAGTTGCAAAAATAATATGAAATAAGGTTGGAATGTGACAAGCTATGATGAATAATCTGTGTTTAAGTATGGAATCGAAGTCTTAATCTTGTTCAGTCCAATTACTCCTTGGGATGTAATCAACGTTTAAAAAGAAAGCCGATTAAAATTCTGGCTAATCTTAAGTTCGTTCTAAGTCTTAACCATAATTATTATAGTTATGTTTATTTACAAGATGCATCCATTAAAATTCGGATGGACACCTATATGAGAATGATAAAGTTGTAAATCCTTTTTCTCAGTAACTATACATAATAACATGCAGTTTTTAGATTCTATTTAATGTGCGGCAACAGGGAGCGTTAGTAATCTTACAGTTTTTATAGACATTACATTTTTTTTAGCAGAAATAAATAGAATATTTCTCCAGTAGCAACATAGAGTTTAGTTTTCTGCACATGCTAATATCAACAGATCTTGAATATCTGTCAAGGGTGTCCCTGAAATTTTGTCCAAACTTTTAAATAAAGAGAAAAAGTTTTGATAAAATTCCAGGACATCCTTGACAGATAATCAAGATATGTTGATATTAGCACGTGCAGAAAACTAAACTCTATGCTGGTACTGGAGAATTATTTATTTATTTTGGCCAAAGGATTGCAATTCTATAAAACCTCTAAAAATACTTGCACTCCCTTCTGCCGCACCTTAAATTGTAAATTAATATGAACTATATTAATAAAAACGTTACATGTTAATACTTACTTTGTTATAATAAGATGCAAATTTGATTACATTAAAATTAAATCAAACATTAAATAAAGGAATATAGTTTTGAAGTTCTGTTGAAAAAGTTCAGTCGTTTCCTGCTAGATGGGTCTGTTATTCGGAAGCACCTCTCCCTCTCTTCCCCACCCCCTTTTTGGCCTTATCTATCTTTTAATCTTCTTTGTAAGCCCATCTGCTTCCCCTTCCTTCGCCCCAATATGCTGGTCAGGTAAAACCCTTGACTTGACACTATTATTGTCTGTTACTTTATTACTACTATTACCTCCAAACCGTAGTTATTAAAAATGTTCCCTGTGATTGTTTTCATGATCTATGTTAAAGTTTTTTTTTTATAGAGTGGGCTTGATTCTGTTTAGCTTATAAATAATATTCATAAACAGTGTTTTAATATGATAATTCATAATACCTATTAATATAATATAGGTTTTGTAAGAAGAGGTGAAAATGCTTTCTCTAAATAAGTTTTATTCATGTTTTATAGACAAACAAGTTTTTTCATACTAATAACAGGATTAATTTTGAAGATATTAAAATTCAGTGTTGCATTCAGAAATTTAATTTAGGGAGCAGGGCAGTGTGTCAAAGCTTTTATTTTCTGTCCATTGAAAATTTTCAACAAATTATTTTAATTCAAGACTTTTTATTTTAAAAGAAATGACACGCACAACACAAACACACACACATAGATTGTTAAAGGGTTAAGAAATGATTGCTCTTGGTGTACATATTAACATGAGTAAAGGAATCCTATGATGTTACAGGGCCTCTACTTGTGTCGATACTCAGTAAACTCCAATAATAATAAGCATAATAATAAAAGAGTCTTAGAAAAAAATAGGTCCACAAACCATCTCTCAGGCAAAAGGCAATTTTGTATTTTTCAATAAAAAATAAATGGTATGGTGCAGTCTTTCTATCGCTTTAATCTTAAAAATAGACATTTACTAAAAACTCATAATTTCTGAAACAAAAATAATAGGTCAGTACATTGTTGTAGAAACACTCCACCAAAGATCATAAATGAAATAATATAGTGTTACTTACTCTATGGCATTGGGAACTAGGAACACTCGCAGACAAATTGAGAAAAGAGAAAAATCCTTGTCAAACAAAAAGCATAAGAATCAATTTCATTCTCAGACCTGGATTAAAAAGGACATATATTTGTATATAGCTCAGAACTTTTTGATTTCAAAAAAATATTTTTACCTTTAATAGTACTCTAACTTTACAATGATTAGTTATTATGTATTTCAAGTAGTCACGGAAAAATGATGAAAATTGGAAAATTTCCCTCGTGTAAGGTACCCTCAACGTTATGTTCATGAGAAAATGAGAGTTGCCATCTTATTTATAAATGATAAAACAGTGTTTATATATTAAATTAATTCAAACTCATTTGAGCGAATTTCGAGAAAATAGATTTATTCTCTTTTTGTCTTACAATAAACTACCCTTAAATTTTGGGGTTAAACAACTAATTCCAAGAAACCCTTGGAGGGGCCTTATGAAAAGCCTGATACCAATCTGTAAAATAGTTTCAACTCTAGTTTGAGGTACAAACAGATAGATAGATGACATCACGAAATCAATTTTTTTGTTTCGGAGGGTTATGAAACGTCGACATTTATCAAAATCTTGAGTTCACATTTTTTGACGATCACAATACTTTCTCTCCAAGGTGTAATGAGAAAGTAATTAATGTTTGTTTACAAAACTTAATTACCCACAGCGGTGGTCTAGCGGTAGAGCCTTTGGGCTTGATCACCAGTGATGGGGAGGTCGAGGTTTGAATCTCAAGCCGCTTGAACTGAAGATGGTTTTCCACAAGTGATTTATCACTTTTATTTTCCCATCTTCACTCCACACAAATGCGAGTTCACTTCCTCTTAGCCACCTTCTTCATCTCTACCCAATCAGTTTAAAAGCCATTTATAACCTGTCTAATGAACATAGCACCAAAAAGAAAAAAATCTTAGTTCGGGATAGTTTATTATCATATAATAATTATAACAAATTGATGATTTAATATAGAAACATGGTTTACCGAGTTATATTTAACCAGATTTTTTTCTTTTAGAACGTAGAATACAATGTTCTTGTTTGTATGATGATTGAAAAAATGTTAGTATTTGTAAAGTGAAGTAGACGTACAGTGTGTAAATTCTATTTCATTGAAATATAATTTTAAAAATTGTAGTTTTCACCAACTTTGGCCACCTTTTATGACTCATTAAGATTTTTTAAGATAGCTCCAATTTTTTTAACAGCTTGCACCCAGAACAGAGTGTGTTTTTCACTTTGTTTTTTCAATCTTATGTACAAACTTTTTGTGGTGAACTTTTTTTAATTCTTTCCTCCTTATAACATTATTTAAAAAATTTTGAGTAAGTAGTGACGTAAAAACTAGGTCCCCGGAAAAAAACAAAAAGAAAGGAAACTATTTTTTTTTTAAAATATGGGAAATAAAATATTTTTTTTTATATATTTATCCCAAAATTTAGATAACCAGATAAAAATCCCCAATTTACTGTAAATAATATTTCCAAAGGGAAAATGGGAAAAAAATAAACATGGCACGGGTTTTAAGCCCTTGTTTTTTTTTTTGGGGATGACTTTATAATAAAACATTGAGATTCGACGTTTAACAGGGGAAACCACTCCCGGGGCCTACATCGTTGATAGTTTGTCTTTTTTTTGAGAGAAAGCAACAAAGTTAAAAGGGATAGGGTGAATAGAGGGGGGTCTGGAGTAAAATGTGGAATGTAAGGACACTCTGAATGGTTGGAAGTATAAGTATGGGAGGGTTGGTGTAGTTGGGGCCATCGTTTCAGTGGGGCACCTTTTGGGGAGGTGATAAGGCAAGGGACTACTTTGGGAAAAGAGAAGTCCATCCGAATCGTGATGATTCCCTTTACTTTCACATGTACTTTCAAAAAGGAGCCTAAAACATACGTTGCATCTGGGTCTCACCCCTGCAAAAGTCTGCAAGTTCAGTTCTGTAGGCAAACAAAGACCGTGGTAACCATTGACCAGGCCCGCCTCTTCCTACCACCTATGCGGAAAATGTGTATTCAGGAATTCTTCACTGCTCTGGGAAATAAAAGGGGGTGATGCTCCATCCCGCTAAAAACCACATTTGATGTGTTGCTAATTACACAAAACCTTTAAAAAGTGAAGGGAGGGGTTTCAAATATCCATAACTAATAGATACAAGCACATCCCAGCGTGGAAAAAAATTGAAATTTGGAATGATAGTAAAGGAGCCCAACAAATAACCATAAGAGTCTGAACATTTTAAATTTAGGTTAGGTGTGATAGAAAATTTAAAATAAATCTTAGGATTTGAAATTTTTAAGTGGGAGTTGAAGGAATGGTGGGGTGGGGCTCAACATATCTAAAACTAATACATTCAAATATTTTTTCCGTGTGAAAGAGAACTGAAATTCGTTAAGCATATCAATTAAACATAAAAAGTCTTATCATTTTAATATCTAAAATGTAGTTCTGATAAATGAGGTTTTGGGAGGGCTATATCTAAAAACACTTTGAGATGAGGTATGAAATTAAAATTTGACAGACCTGCAGAAAGAACACTCCAGCCAGAAAACTAAATTAATCTTAGAGTTTAAAATTTCTCAGAGTGAATTGGCTGATAGGGTTATAAAACTATATGAAAATGACTACTTCTTAGTGTGGTTGAAAACTGCAATTTGGCAGGCCGATTTTTTGACGTTTTGAAAATATAAAGATAAAGTAACGTCAAAAAATCTTCCATTTTGTTACACTTCTTTCATAGTAATCAATTGTACTTATTTATATTATCTTGTATTTATAACATTTCATAACTGAGTAAAAGTATAACCTGGATGATACACATCCTTTGATTTCCATTAAATCCCCATAACTAATTTGTCTCAATTATTAACACAGTCTAATTTTGTAATTATTTGACTTGAATACAAGTTTGTACCATCAGATTATTTACACTCATTTTAATAATAGGAAGAAGTTACTCACTATGCTTTAACTTTGTTTTAATGTTTTTCATGTTATATTTATACTATTATTAGTTTATTACATGTGTAAGGTACCTGAATAACAACTTAGTCAACTATTTAACCTTTCTATTAATCATCTTTCTATCTGTCAATGTCAAAATATTTTAAACATTGCAGAACATTTCTTCCTTGTCAACTTATTTTCAACTATTTACTATTATATTTAATTATTCAACTAAGAAGTTCATTATATTGACATGTCAATCTATCTATCTCTTTTGTATAGTAATACCCTTCTTATTAACCTATAATCCTTTTTCAAGCATTCATAAAAACTTTTAGTCTGTAATGGTGTAGAGTATTAATAACTCCTGTCTGGTCAATTGCCATTTGCCACAATTCCTTTTCTGATCAGCCAATCTTATAATCTGTCACTACTTTAAATATTGTGTCAGCACAGATATATATAGTCTTTCCTTGTTTTCTGCCAATTAATTTATTTAAAAATATCAATGATGATTTTTAGAAATGTTATTGTACTTGTTCTATTTGACTTAATTCAATGATTAATTAGTTTTTCCTCGAAGAAATTATCAAATTATTGTTATGATTTCCATCTTGTTTAATTGACCAAAGAAGTTTTCTTATCAATTTAAGTAGTTGTACCATTCAAGTACATTCCTTATATTATAAATTTATATATCTCCTTTCTACAACTATAATGAATATTAATGAAATTATCAAAATTGGATGCTAATTGCTTGAATTAGTTTAGGAGAGAAGCCTCTTGTAGGTGAACAGACTGAATAGCAGCAGAGTAAGAGAAATAGAGTTCTGTTCGGTGGTAAGGAACCTTATAAAACCATTATTTTAAACACAGCATGCAGTATTAAGTTAGATGGTATGATTGTGCAAAGACTGAAAATAATTCCCTTTTCAAATGACATCTCTTATTCATCTTAGCCCAGTCAGTAGCATAGATGCCTGCATAATAAAGGTTTCCGAGTTGGATGCCTGATCCTTTAATTTTCTCTGGAGCAAAAAATATATATTTAATTTAGTAATGGTATTAATATTGAGGTATTTTTATTTCTTTGTAAAGAACTTATATGGTTGGCAATCCTACATAGTCCATGCTACTATCCACGTTTTTAAATAACATGAATACAACTTTAAATACACAAGCAGCTTTTAATTAGCTTGTTTAATCATTTTTAAATAAGCATATTTGTGGTAGTGAATGAACACTATATAGATTTAACCACAACTTTTTTTTAAGATTTCCAAACTAAAAATCAGCACTTTAAATTATACTACAATGGGGATTGATCCTAAAACTGTGAGTCCTGAAGACCTACACTCTTAAAATTGAGCCAAAGTGACATGTATTAAATTGCCCTGTGGTCTAAGCCCTCATTATTTAAAAGGGTAAATTTTGTAACGGGTCAAGAGTCAAATACAATTTTTTCAGATGCCCTCAAAACAATAAAAGTTTTTTTTGTTTACATGCTTTATAAAAAGTCCGCACAATTTCATCGCAATTTTTTGAAGCGTCTTGACTTCAGAGTGTTGACAGATTTAAAACTCACAGCAACAAAACATATTCCATATTCCCGAAATTTAAAACATTTCTAAATCATTATTTTTTGTTTCACCTATGGTTTCCCAAAGACATGCATAGTTGTGATTTAGCCACTACCCCATATCACCCAATTTCAAGGGAATTTTACAGGACAAACCCATTAAAAAATTTTTATTTTGGGCTTCACTAAATTAAAATTTGAAAAACACCCCATTTTTCTTCCACTGCCAAAACCCATGTGGTGATTCGGAGCAGGTTAGGGCTTTTAAAATATAGGGGAGTAAAAAAGTTTTCTTAATTTTTGAGTTTTTTTTAGAAAAATAAAATGTCATTTTATTTATTCTAAAAAATTTTCTTTTAAATGCATAAAAACATACACACTTGATATTGAACTATTAAAGTTGAGCTAATTTTATTAAAAATTTATTGTTACTGGTTATATTTAATGTGTGTGTTTTTTTCAAGGGAAAATAAAAAAACAAAATTACAGTAAATGTACTATATATTTTCATATTTTAAAAAAAAAATATATCTAATATTTTGTTTGGTATATTATTTTTTTTATTTGTTTGATATAAAATTTATCATCTCGAAAATTTTTTATTCACATCTAATTTCAAAATTACGTTTATTTTAAATGAGGCGGGGCAGTAAGATTTATTTTTTTTAAGTTTTTAATTGCGGGGTATGGCAACACCCCTTCAACGTCTCTGTTTAAAAAGAAAAAGCATTTTGGGGGACAAAAATTTCACCTTGACCACCCCTTTTTTCTTTTGGGAAGCTTCGAGGGGGAAATGTCGCTTGATATCCCCCTTTCCGGGTACCATCTCTTCATTTCCCTTTCCTGACAGGGCTGAAGTAGAGTAAAATGACATCTTAATCGGGGTTTTCTAAATTTTATTTGCCGAATTATATGATATAAAGTAATATCGGGTTTTATTAACACTACAATGTTAAATATCTACAACAAACTGTTTTTTCTACTTAAATAAAAATAATAAACAACACAAAAATTTTTTTTTTATAAAATAAACACAAAACCCTTTTTAATTAACTAACAGAAACACAAACTTGGCCCCCAAATTTAATTATATTAAATGTCACCCTAAGGTGGGTACAAAAATTAATATATCGGCTACTCTTTTAAAAAAGTTACAAAATGGCTTCCCAAAGTGGGGGGCTTGATAAACGATTTTTAAAAAACTAAAATCAGTTCACAACCCCAGAAAGTGAGTGTCAAAAAACATGAAGTGCTGCAAACGACATAATGTTTATTAGTACCCACACAAAAAACCGATGACTTTGGGAAAAAGAGTTTCAAAACCCGGGTTTCTTCAGGAGGGGGAGTTCCCAAAACCCGTTACTTCAAGGGGGGTTCCAAAACCCGTAGTTTAGAAGGAGGTAAAACTTCAGACTTCAGGTGAAGTAAGCAGGGAGAATCTCACGTAAGTCATCAACAACAAAATTTCATTAAATATGGAAGAGATAGACAGTAGTAGCAGCAGTGAAGATAACCTTACCCTAGCACAATATTCCCAGCAAATGGTAGAACGTCTTTGTTTAGAAATATCTGATCAGGAACAAAGTGAACAACAAATTGAGAAAGTAGTTGAACCAATAGCTCATAAAGAAGAAGATTTAAGGTGGATGGAGAATGTTTCAAAGGTAGAAGGTATAGTTCAACAAACCACCTCAGCAAATGACCTCAATGCAGTATTAATGCAGTTAGTGCAGAAAATGATAAAGAGTAATGAAAAAAGTGAAAAGTTAAGTCAGAAAATAGATTAAAGGTTCGATAAATCTAGCAAGGAGCTACAAAAAAATTGTCAGGAGATACAAAAAAAACTAGCCAGGGGCTACTAAAAACTAATCATGAGTTAAAAAAAATTAAAAGAAAAAGGTTGATAAAAGTAATGAAAATAATCAGAAATTAAATACTAAGTTTTGATGAAAAATTTAAGGGTGTAAATGAACAATTCAACAGGTTAGAACCAGAATTGCAGGGTAAATATCAAGAAGAACAAAACGACTTTGACAAAAATTTACAGAAAATACAACAGACTAAAAGTGACCAAACGCCCAAACACAGGTAAGGGACGAACTACAGACGCTTAGGGAAGATTGTAGTAAGTCAGAAAAGCAGACGAATGAGCAGATAAAAGAACTCAAAAATGTAAAGGAAAACTTGAAGCTTAGACAGGATGCTTTAAATTCCAAGGTAAAAAATACTCAGGAAAGTTGCAATAAAAATAAAAATGAAATTCTAGAATAGGTACATAATTTAACAGAACGATTTAAGACTATTAAAAAAAGAGCAGCAAATATGTAGTGAGAATCATAGATTCCAAATGACCTCTTTGATGGACACACAGTACCAGATTTACATTCAGGAAATAGTTGAACACCAATTGGACAAATTTAAGGACAACCTGACAGACTGTGCACAAGACGTCACAAACAGTCGAACAAATGCGACAACAGCTAGAACAGGCTAAGTCAAAATATGATGAAGTAGTAGAAAAAGGGACGATAATTACTGCTGGTTCCTTGGTATTACCCAGTACAAGCATCCAGAGTCAATTAACGGACTCTGTACCCCCCTTCAGTGGAAATAAATGATAGGGTGCATGCTGTACAATTTTTGAAAAAGATGGATATACTTTTTGAAAATAGTAAATTTAAGAGATATTTAATTTTACATACAGACATGATAAGCTATTGGTCGAGTGTAACTAGACAAAACATTATGACTTTTTGTTGTGTAATCCTAAAAGTGCGTTTAGGGAGAATAAACTTCATTTTTAGAGTTTATTTTAATATAAACTGATTTAAAACCGATTTTGTTAACTTTCATTGCACATCAGTATAAAATAATGTTGAATAAAATCATACCAGTGTTTAAAATAATAAGGTATTACTAATACCAAATATGTATTTAGGAAACTCTTTTCATAGTATTTTCCACACATTTAACATTTTTTTTTTTTTTTTTTTTTTTTTTTTTAGTTTATGAAGTAGCATACACTTGTAATTTTGTTTGTATTAATTTGACCACAAAATGTAAAAAAATAAATGTAACCCTTACAATACAAGCACTTTGTCTTACTTCCCATTACAGCTATCTGCGTATTTACTCCAATGGATTAGGAATGAGGAAGGTAATTGTTTTAGTAAATGTGCCGATACTTGAGTTGAAGGGGAATTATAAGCAATTTAGGAAGAAAAAAAACACTATAAGTACACCTGATCGGGATTCAAACACTGATATCTCGGTTATTTGCAATCCAGTCTAATGAAAAAGTGATTCCTAAAGAATTGTGACTGCAGAAGCCGCTCACAAAATATTTAATACTTCATTTACAAGTGCATTTCCAAGACTGTGTGTCTCTTACGTTTAAACATTGTAGAAGCACTGGCATTGTATATTTGGGTGCAACACACTCAATTTTTTTGAAAAGTTTTAGTCAATGAATGAGGATGAGGAATTACCGCTACCTGGACTATTGTACTCGGAGAGATGGCAGCTCTTAGTTCTCCGCTTATATTTCCAGAGGAACATTTTGCTAGTTAGTTGTTTTAAAGAATTCTCACTTGGAAGCACTGTTATCACTGGATATTTTATAGTTCTACCTGACTTAAGGGGCGCAGCAAATCTCCCATAACGTTGTATATTTTTTAATTTCTTGTCTGTGCTCTTGGCTTTATATAATTTGCTGCCCAGTTTTGAATTATTCTAGTAACAAACAAATTGGACAGGATTTTTTCATTATAACACTTGAAATAATTCACTAGTATTTTAATTTGTTTGCTATATTCACATAATTGCATGATAATGGCTCGAGTTCATTTAGCACATATTGACATGTGGCACTCATAGCACATTTAAACGCTTGAGGCCCACACACAATTTTCCAAATAATTTAATAATTTTTCTCATAAATATTTTGTATATAAAAAAACTTTTATAGCTTGTGTATAGTTTTAGTAGCTTGTGTATAGACGATATGTATAAATTGTAGGCACACACTTCATTTACGGTCCCCCAAAATGTGTTGCCCTTTAAAGCTTGCCGACCTAGGTGGGGGGCAAACTGTGCGTACTGGTATATCCACCCCTGTCCACATCCCAAAAAAAGCCAAGACAATAATAAAGAGGAAACAATTAAGTGGCCCAATAAGATTTTATTTAGTAAGACATATACATAAATATTTACAAGGCAAAGTCATACAAAGGCTATGGTGAATATACACTGTGGTGTAGTCGCATGAATAAGGCACATCTGTTCAGTGAGTTACATTGGTTCCAACATAGACACACAAGGCAGAAAACAATATTTGAGACAAGACCAAATGCAAAAAGCAAATATGTTAAATAAGGAATATTGAATTTGGCCAGACTGAAAAATAAACCCAGTATAACTTCATGTAAACATTTTTCCAGCACCACATCTTACTACTCGTTCGGGTTATATACCTTTGTACCAATTATTTTTAACGTTTAATGGATTAATTAGGAAGGGTGAATTTAAAGAAAGTGTGCCTATATTTGTGTGGAGGAAGAGTGAGAAACCATTTAAGAAAACCACCCTCAGTACACCTGACCAGGATCAAACCTTGATCATTCCATCTTTGGCAGTCTAGTCTATGAGAGAATAGTGCCTTAGACTATGTAGCCACCCAAGTGGATAGAAAAAAACCTTATTAATAAAGCAATTGCAAGAGATTGCACAGTTAAATCTAGCCCCCATTGACTTAGTTAAATCAATATTTGGGACTCTTGACACCATGCCCGTCAAATTTACAGGCAGCCGTTGTTTTGAATTTCACCCAGCCTGACAATTCTACGGGTTCTTGAATTTAAATAAGCATAAAATCTTTGCCCTTGTTTTCTAAGTTTATGGTTAGTGCTATGCATTCCTTGGACCGTTAGTTCCGAATTGTGGTCATAGATGGCATTTCACTGCACATTTGAGTGGAGTTTTTATAACTAGAACAACATTGCATTTCACCCTCCAAGTAGATCAAGTTCAGTTATTCTTAGTGCGAAGAATATAATGCACTTCTCTTTTTTGTATTTGTGCTGCAAAGACAGTTGCAAGGGGAAAGAGTTTATTTGATAATGAAATAGCAGAATAGTGAATTTAGCTGAAACCCTTCCTTCACCTCTGACAAGACATCTTGTGAATGTGGGGAATGACAGGTCGCCACCGTGGTTCGGATTCCACGTTAAACTGTAGGTCCTTCATTTCATCTCACAATCACCCTACCATTACACATAGCGTAAGTGCGTATAACCCGAACGGGTAGTAAGACGCGGTGCTAATAATAATATTAATAATAATATTTAGCTGATGATATAAAACATGAAATAGAAGAATTGGTGGAATTAGTGATAAAATAAGAATCCAATGCTGTTTACGAAAGTGAACACTATGTTAATAGTAGGTTTATCTTGCAAACGTCGACATAAAAATATTATTTTATATTATAGGGCCTAAATGACTCTTCAATTATGAATAATATGTGTTTGAATGATAAACACTTGAATGATTCATTACATATAGACTATAACACTTTATAATGTATAGATTACGGTACATTGTAATATTATCTCACATGTAGGCCTAGTCAATAAAATATAGTTTTATTTAAAACATTTATTCAAAAATAAGCTAGCATTTAGAATTTGGACTATTCAATATGAAGCTATTCATTACATGCTTATATGCACATTTTATCATACACAACACCTATCAACTCAATCTTGTAATGTTACTGACTTGCCCCTAAAGAATATGTGAGAGCATTGACAATAATATTGTCCTAATTTTATAAACATATTTGATTTTATTTGAACTTTATAATATTACGTGGCACTTAAAGCACTTCTTCTTCTAAGAAGGCACGAGCCACTGTTAAATGGCGTCCCAACTTTAGGGCACGAAATACCACAAATCACGAATCTCTGAGATAACAAGAGGTGCATAACCGAGAGCAATAGAGGCGGCGTAACACCGAGAGAGCAGCAACGTCGAGGACAGACGGAAGCTGCGCATCACCTACAATAGCAGCAGGAAGAGCAGCGCCGAGGACTGAGATAATTGGAAGCCGTGTATCACCTACAATAGCAGCAGCACTGATGACCATTGGAGGCAGTACATCACGGAGGACAAGGAAGAGGTTAACAGATAAGTGATCAATCGAAACTATGTACAATTACTTAAATTTATTTCAGTGAAAATTATGTCATTTCAATCATGCATTTTGGGGGTGGAACAGTATGTTTTTTTTAATGATTTAAATGAAGGGAAAACAATAATTAAAACATGGCAGAGGAAGTAATAAGAGAACCTGTAGAATATGACACTGAGTACACAATGCCATTTATTTATGAGTAGATGAAAGACCAGGCCAATTCAAAACTAGGGAAAATGTTGAACCGGAAGAAGAGGGGTTAGCTCAGAAGAGGCAGTAAAAAGGGGGGACAGGTAATCATTCAAATGATGAATCAAAGTATGGGGGGAACAGTGACCTTAGAAGAAAAAGTAGTATAGACGATAAAACAGGTAGATCCTTTCCAAATTTTATTAGAAAATATGAGGGAACTAGGATGTAAAATAGATGCAGGTAATCAAGAAATCAATCAGAAAATAGATGCTAAACTAAAAAAAAAATAATAAAGAACTAAGTGCCAAAATTGAACAGAGTAGGGAGACTTGTGAGCAAAAATTGGTTATTTAGAGCAAAATTTTGACCAATTAGTAACGGTTCATCAAGATTTAGCAGTACAGGTAAATGAGTTAGACAAAAAAAGCATTAGAGGGAGAAAAATTAGACAGAGCTTTGACAGAAAATCAAGAAAATTTAAAGAAGGGACAATTCAAATATTGAACAGATTACGGCTAATAAAAATAAACTAGAAACAGTAGAACAAGAAGCAAATAAAGGGTTAAAGGAAGTAGAAAGTAAAGTTGGGAACCTAGACCTTCAAGTAGAACACACAAAACGAAATGTAAGGTAGTTCAACACAACATTGAACAAGAATCAATAAAGTAAAATCAGTACTTGAGTTCAACAGGATACAAATAAAGATTTAATTAAAGAACAAATAGATGGGTTTGTTACCAAGGTGATAGAAAAAATAGATAAAAAATTTACAGATTTTGTACTAGAAAATAAAACAAATCTAGGAATCTGTAACTTACATGATACTACCAACCTATTCGCTAAGGGACTAAGAGAAACGTCATTAGCACTTTTTCCCAAAAATTTTAAAGGGAAAGAGAGGAAATATTTCAGCTATACAGTACATAAACAGGGTGTGGAAAGAAGAGATTTTAAGGGAAAGGAACCAAATTGAAATGTGGTTGTGATGAAAGCGCCCTGCGGTTATGTGAGGAACTACACTCTCTATCCAATAACAAGTTGTGCATCAGAGGTGTGATCCCAAGGACTTGTTATCTGTGACTGTCTTTGTAATGTTATGTTCACAACATGTTTTTGGGGAGAATAGAACTCGCTTTTGTACCAAGTTAGACTGTAATGTAATTTGACAATTCACGCTGTAATATAACAGTTGTTGTCATGCTTAGAAGAGGACACAGTGGGGGTTTGCAAGGTAGGCATGTCTACCAATCAGAGGGTAGTAGGCCACAATGTAATGGTTCTCTAAAAAGTGGTCCAATATGTTTGGAGCCAAGAGTGGCATATGGGGTACACTAACGTATTGAGCCGAGGTAGGCCACCAGAATAGTTAGGCCTAAGTCTGTCAATGACAAGACCAAGTGTTATTAGGTTATGGCCTGGTCACCAGAAAGTCAGTTTACTCCAACATGGCAGAGTATAAAAATAGGAGAACAGATAAGGGGGTAGGAAGGATGAGTAAGGAAAGCACCATATTAAGGTAAGTTACTTTAAGAGATTCTTTTATGTAAAGGGTGTATGGACATCTAATTCTTTTCAATAATCTTTTAGATACAAAATTTTATATATATATTTCTCTTTTTATACATATTATGTAATAACTATAATTGAAAATCCCAAATATAAAGTATGAGGGCTTAATGAAAAATGTATTAGCTGACCGACCGTTACAATTAGTTTTTGTCAATATATACGGACCATTACCTTCTAGTATTAGAGGTATACAATATATATTTGCTGTTCTAGATATTTGCACTAAATATGTTAAGTTATTATACAATGAGGAGAGCGACTACCAATGCAGTTACAAATAGAATAATAAAAAATTATGCAAAGGACGTAGGTATTCCCCAAACTATTGTTTCAGATCATGGAACACAGTTCACGAGCATAAAATGGGGGTCAATTCTAGCAGACAACAATGTAACTGTAAATATACTTCCGTGTATCATCCCCAAAGCAATAGTTAGAAAGAGTCAATAGACAAATTGGTAAGTTTTTAAGGCTATTTTGTCATGACAATCATGCTTCATGGGCAAATTATGAAGAAAGAATAGAAATTTGTCTAAATTCAATAAATCACGAAAGCACAGGTTACACACCTAAAGCATTAATGATGGGTAATAGACCAGTTAGAAACCTCGAGAAAACTCTTCAGTTTTCCACAAAGGTTAGAAATAGATCACCAAAATAAATTACACTTAGCAGTAAAAAGATTAAAAGAAACAGCAGAGAAACGAACCCAGTACCATGATAAAAGATTCTTAAACCTATTGAATATGTAAATGGCCAGTTAGTTCTTGTAAAAAACCCTCAATTGTCATCAGCTTTAAATAAAGAAGTAAAAAAATTCTTTTTACTATATGAAGGCCATATCAGGTAAAGCAACAAATAGGTCAAAATGTATACTTAATTCAAGACCCTGAGACTTAAGATTAGAGGTGTTTTAATATCACAGAATTAAAACCCTATTATAGCAAGACAAATATCTTAAACAGTTTTCAGCTACAGTTATTATAAAAGGACAGGAGCAGGGTCTTAATTCCCTAATTAAATAATTAAATTGACTAAGGAAGAGATCGAACCAGAGCCTTTAGCTCAATAACTAACAAGAAGAGAGAGATGCTAAAATGGCCACGTTTTTTCTGAGAAGATACGCAGTGGTTCCACAAACAAAACAGTAAACTCTGCAAGGTAAAGTCAATCCTTCTTTTGTGAAAATAAGAGGGTTGTCAACAAATTCCATACTGTGTTTCAATAAAATCTGTTGTCATTCCTACATCACACTTAAAGTATACAGGTGGTCATCTTTGTCTACGACAACAACAGTTTAACAACATCTTTGTTGGAAAGGTGAAAAGACACAAACATACAAAGCAACTCTGGTAATAAAAGAAAATAATAAAAATAATTTTTTTCTTATTTTAGCTCAATGTGACAGCTTAAGTAGTTGACAGAACTTGAGAGGATTAAAGTAGGGTTCAGTAAGTCTCCATCGTGGTGCAGTTCAGAGAAATGGTCATTTCAATGTTTTGGGCCCAAATAAAGGAGGGGAATAAAAAAAAAGTATCATAATGATAATAATGAAATGAGAATTCTTAAGCGAGGGGCTCCTAGTATATTATGTAAATTTATCATTTTAAACCTTGAAATATGGAGTAATTTTTTTGTAAGGATAGGTGAGGTAACTTAAAAAAAAGTCCAACTGCGGAGAGTGAAATTTCCAGTTGGGCAAACGTAAAGATTGGAGAAAGAGAATAGGACAAAAATGTATAAAATGAAAATAATAATGTAAAAAGAATTGTGAGACACGGGCTCATAGTATATTACGTAAATTTTATCTTTTAACCTTGTAAATGGAATAAAATTTATTGTTCGGATAGGTGTGGATAGCAAACCCCACCTTTTAAATGATCAGTAAAGTCCAACTCAGGAAAGAAAATACAATTTTTTTACTAGAAAACATTTTAGGACTAAATTGCTGGCAGAAGGCATGGTCCTTAAAGCATGCTGGTAGAAGATCAGGTAGAAGGTTAGGTGAGGGTTGGTTAAGTTTTGTCAGCCGGAAGGTGCGGGGAAACCCCTGAAAGCACGCGAGGATTTTTAAGTAAGTAAATTCTTAGAGTAGGCGAATATTTTGTTAATGGTAAACTATTATATAGTAATAATCAGAGATAAAAAGATAATTTTAAGTTTACAAGAATTTAAATAGTTTCAGTTTAAGAGAAAATTAGGAGATATGATTAATTAGTAAACGATCTAGGATATCAGAATAAAGATATTTTTCACCAATGACGAATTTTAAGAGTTGATAGTAAAAATAAGGTTTTTAATATTTATGTGGGGGGTCTTTTAAATCTAACTAATTAAATTTTATAAATTTTAAGAAGGTATTGAAAAAAAAAACATAAAGGGAATCACGGAGTGAGGCTGATGAGGCTGAAGAATAAGATCTAAGATATCAAGAGAAATTAAATTAGATATACACTTGAGTGCTTATTAGAGAAAGTTAAGATGCGTGGAAGGGGAAAGGCCAGTGGATTATTATTATATTATTATTATTATTGGGCACCGCGTCTTACTACCCGTTCGGTTATACGCACTTACGCTAATGTGAAATGGTAGGGTGATTATGAGATGAAATGAAGGACCTACAGTTTTAACGTGGAATCCAAACCACGGTGGAGACCTGGCATTCCCCACATTCACAAGATGTCTTGTCAGAGGTGAAGGAAGGTTTGGAAATCAGATAAATCGGGTGCCAGGACCGAGGATTGAACCCCGGCCGCCAGCACAAAAGTCTGACACCTTACCCTAGACCACCAGGTCACCGAGAGGCCGTGGAGTCTTGATTAAAGAATTTTTTTTTTTTCATATGTCAGAGTTTAAGGTGTTTTGGTTGAGGTTGAGGAGTTAAGGAAACATGCAGACATGACTTAGTTTATGGGCAAGCCATGATCTCTGTTGTTCAATCGTCGTAATGAAGATTAAGGCTATGCCTACCCATAAATGCACGGTTCTAAACAAAAAAAAAAAAAATATATAAATATTTTAATAATTCAACATTGTTGTTTATTTATTTGGGTAACATATCTGGGCATCTTTCATAATTCTTATGGAATTTTCAAACCTTTGCTAAAAATATTTAAATTGAAATATTTTCATTAAAATGTTTCCATTTCAATGCATTTAAATGGGAAAACAAAAATTATTAATAGATTTATTTATTTTCTTTGTACAATTAAGCTAGATGTTTGTTTATAACATATTATTTAATGAAAAATTTTTTTTCTTTTTAAACATAATTTTTAATTTGGGTTAGCTTCAATAATCACGACGATATTGAGATTCTAACGACTCCCAAGTGGGACACGCTAGTCAAATAAAAGGGTTTTAAATACAACTTTTCCTTCTGCAACTAGTTGTCTTAGCTGAAAAATGGGTGCCGTTAGTATGTATCATTACCCTTTTACAAGCTAGTATCTTTTTTGCAAGCGTTGGCTAACTGCTGTATCGGAATGCAGGCGGCAGTGGAGGGTTAAACTAATCTCTGTGACCTTATTGAGTCAAAGAAACAGTAATACCTTGTACGTTATTTAAGAAGGGCCAATGTCAATTTAATGAAAATTTGCGTAATTAAATATAAACATCTTAATATATTCGTAACTAAAATATCACAAAGTTTTCCTGCTGTGTGAATAAATATAGTTGGTCCCTACTTACTACAATGAAAAGTATAACTCTAGTGATACATTATTTTCAAAGATAAACCACATGCTTCTCCATATACAAAGTTTTTTTAAAATTACCCTTATTTAACTGAGGCAGTAAAATATGTAAAATTTCACTCTTATCTTATATTCTTTCTTGGGTTTCTCATTCTTGGCAGTACCGTTGAATAAAAGTGTTAATATTAAAAGTATATGAAAACTACTGTACATTGAATTTTAACCCACTATTATAATAAAAAAAAATTTGGTCTAATTATAATTTGGAGACGTTTCAGTATAATTTTTATTATACTAGTTTTTTTTTTACGTCTGGGATTTGACTCTCGTTTGACTTTGGAATAAGTTATTTTTCAAAAAGTTAATGAAAAAAATTTTTGGTATTCAAGATGTGAAAATGTTAATTTATTTTATTAGCTTTTTTAAATGTGATTACTTTTAATTTGAACCTGTTGTATTCTCGCATTTTTGTGCACTCTTTAGGGAAGAAATGTATCGATCTCAAAAATTAAGTACCCAGGTGATTACTTTTTATATAATTAACAATATGTGACCTTTTTGCTTTCGAAAAAATCCAATGGATTGTAAAAATTTTTTGAGTGGGGGAAGAAATTTACAAAATTATTTTACATCCTTGTGAATAACAAGTTAGAAGAAAGGGCGCAAAAAGAAACTCAAAGATAAAAATTGATTATTTAATGCTTGTGTAAAGGGTAATTTTTTTTTAATGGTATGCATATTACGCGTTGGGCTATCTGTATTTACTAATTTAAGTACTGTAGAAATAAATCAAAATAAGATACAAAATAAATATTTCTATATAACAATGCAGTGATTATTCTGATTTTTCAAGTACTTTTTTTAAAAAAAAGCTCTTATCTGAAGTAAATGTTACTAACACTCTGTAACGCACTTATTGTATGTTCAAAATCTCTTGTGCCTTGGCCGAGTTCGTATCACCTAGTACTAAGTAATTTCAACTAACAGGGAATCGAACTAGTCAAGTTTTTGAGCTGATTAATTTACGCACTCATTGCTCAGTCATAGCAAATTTAGCAATATTGACCACGACATGAGCCGATGATAAGTAAAATATATTTAAAACCATTAAAAATTAATGAACTTTTGTTTCCCTATGCCATAAAGTAAGTAAGTATTTGATATCCGACCGCCTCTGTGTATAGGGGGTCAGATTTAGGATTCAATCCTGAAGTCCCAAGTTCGATCCCCAGTGCACTTAATTCTGTCTGTGAAGCAGTGGGTCTGAAACGGAACCAAAATCAACCTCGTGAGGACAAATGAGGAGATAATTGAATGAATAAGTAAACGCTTCAGTCTAGAAAACTGAGATAGAAGTCTGGAGGGCTCGTTGTGCTAACCACATGGCACCCTCAGCTTTTAAAAAGTTGGCCCCTAAACTTTGCCAACATACGGGAGCTCTCGATTGGTATAACCTGCTTGCAGGCTGACACCATGGAGATATTACTCAAGTTAAATCTACCAATAGGTAAAAATTATTCCCAAAAACATTTATTTCTGGAAAATTGTGTAAATCCTATAGATGTTCGAAAACTGTAAACACTGTATTAAATAACAGATACCCACTTCAGTGGCTGAGTGGTCTAAGGTGTCACTAAAGTGGTTAAATTGGCCTGCTGATAGCGGAGCAATTGGTGAAAATCCTGGTCGGTCTATTAGGTAGTTTTTCCTAAATTGTTTCCCCATCTTCCAAAATAAAAATGTTGTTGGATAACCTCTCAAATGCTTCTTTCCTCATTAAAGACCCAATTAGATTACATATATGGTATAACATGAAAAGGTAGTATGACGTGGTGATACAGTAATAAAAATAACAGGGATAAATTTTAGTCATAATTGTTATAGTCTTCGAAATGAAACTGCTTTTAAAATATTTTATTGCCTCCTTAGCCTTTAAATTTTGAAAATTAATCAAAGCACAGTGGCCAAATTTAGCACATTTAAATTTTAGTTTTTTTTTTATTATACCTGCTTACTAATAAACTCAAATAAATGGTACGACAAAATTGTAACTACTACTCTCTCGTAAAGGTTATTTATTATAGTTAGTGACAAAATCTTCAAAAATAAGTTTTTCTCTAATTTTACATTAAATAAATTTTTCTCTGATAAATAAGTATACATTATTATTTTATCACTACCCTCACAGATATTTTTGAAAAAAATTCAAAAGGGTACAAAAAGCATTAAACCTGGAGTTTACGTGACACTTTGATATGGGTAATTACTCAAAATGGTACGGGTACAAACTTTCTCCTTGTGGTACAAACGGTACATAACTAGTACAAAACTTTGGCATCAAAAAGAGTTTCAAAAATTAAAAAATAGTAAAACAGCATTAACCTTGGTCACGTGACACTTTGATATGCAATTACTCAAAATGGGTACGGGTACAAAACTTTTCTTTATGGTACAAAACGGTACATAACTAGTACAAAACTTTGGCATCAAAAAAGTTCAAAATTAAAAAATGGTACAACGGCATTAATCTTAAGTCACCAATTTGATATGCTAATTTCTCAAAAAGGGTTTCGGGTACAAAATGGGGCAAAACTAGTACAAAACTTTGGCATAAAAAAAAACAAAAGTGGTAAAACAGCATTAACCTGGAGTCACCACGTTGATATGCTAATTACTCAAAATGGGTACGGGGACAAAATGGTACAAAACTAGTAACAAAACTTTGGCATAAAAAAATTCAAAAGTGGTACAACAGCATTAACCTGGATACACCACGTTGATATGCTAATTACTCAAAACAGGGACGGGTACAAAACTTTTTCTTTGTGTTACAAAACGGTACAAAAACTAGTACTAAAATTTGGCATCAAAAAGGTTCTAAATTCAAAAGTGGTACTACAGGTTAATGGACGTCTAGCTGACTGGATGGATAGGCTAATTTTTCTGCTCGCGAGTGTGATTTTATCTTGACGTTTTTTATCTCCCACGTTTAATTCTAACTTGGTCGCCTACACACTTTATGGTCCG
Organism: Timema cristinae; assembly: GCA_039000515.1. Classification (NCBI taxonomy): domain Eukaryota; kingdom Metazoa; phylum Arthropoda; class Insecta; order Phasmatodea; family Timematidae; genus Timema; species Timema cristinae. The sequence continues at coordinate 50,054 of JBCFYV010000432.1, read as the reverse complement.
GCATTACACTTCTTATCTCTCTCAGTTCTTGGAAAAAGTTTGCTTGCTGCCTTTACTTATTACTGGTCCGCGGTCGCCAGTCTCCCAATTGTTTAAACAAACCCGTAATTCTGCCAACCGATGGGTGGAATCCACCCGTTTGTATAACCTTTTGCAACGCCATCTATTTTGATAGCTGAAAGCTCAACACACCGCCAGAGAGGTTATGCAGGGCTTAAGGATGGCCCGAGGGCATCCAGCACGTTGAGGAGTTAAGGTTTATTGAGTAAGGAGTTAAGGTTGATTAAGGCATGGGGTTTATCTCGGCAAAGCCATGATTAATAATTCATTTTTCTGGTGAGTCAAGGGACCACCAAAAATAGGGTAGCGGGGATTCACAAACAAGAGCTACCACAAAACCAGCCTAGAAAGAATCAGTACCAATAAATGAGGGAAAGGCCTAAGCTTTCCACTAAAAATATGCGATAAATGTCCAATGGGTTTAAATTTTGATTAAAATTTAAATATATGAGGAAGTATGAGGAAGTTTAAAAGGGTATTTTGTGATTGTGTGTGTAACAGCCAATATTAATTTATTAACAAGGATAATGAGAAACTAAGTAGGGTGTTGTACCTTTAAATTTGGCTACATAACAAATTCTTATTATAATTTCATTTTTTTAAATGCCTAAGGCAAATAGGCAACATTCGAAAGGTTGTAATCTATAAAGACAGATACAGTTAAATTTTTCGCTAATGAGAAATTAATTTTCAATTAAAAAGGGGGAAAATTTAAATTTTAAATAATTATTGTAGTATTCATATGATTCAAACGTACTTTATAATCCAAGATGGGCTTCTATATATTTCAAGTATTTTAATTTTATTTGAGGTTTGGTATCCTCATAAATTAAAATTTTTGGTAAGGTGATTCATATGTTTTTTTTTTATTTACCTTTCTCTGCCGAAACAATGTAATTTTTTATTTTTTTAGGTAATTGGGGGGATTTTTTGAATTCTCTTTGTGTCTTTAAACTAATTATTCATTTGATGTATTTTAAGTGATGGCTCATATAGCAAGTTTGGCTATGAGGCTTTTAAGAGTATTTTTAACATATAAGGGTTAGATGTTTGTTTATTATTATTATTATTATTATTAGCACAGCCCTCTTACTACCCATTCGGGGTTTTACGCACTTTTCGCAATGTATAATGGTAGGGTGATTGTAGATGAAATGAAGGACCTACAGTTTACGTGGAATCCGAACCACGGTGGAGGCCTGGCATTACCCACATTCAAAAAGATGTCTTGTCAGAGGTTTGAAGGAAGGTTTTTGGTAAGAGTGTTTGTTAAGTGTGTTAAAAATAATCACAAAAGTGGATCCGTGAAGGACCAGGGAAAAAAGTAAAGTTCAACGAATAATTAAAAGTGGATCCGTGAAGGATCATGGAAATAAATAAAGTGCAACGAATAATTAAATAAGATTTTATAAATTAGAACAAACTTTAAGACATGAAAAATATGAAATGTTTTTTAACAATAAATAGACACTTTGATCAGTGACAATCAAATGTAAATCTTTTTATATAATAAACTTAGATATTTTTTTCACTAATTATAATTATGCTTAACACAATTATATTTTAATGTTTGATTTATATAACTTTAACTTCTTTGTAAAAGAACTCCATGTAACTTACAGAAGAGATCCCACTTCAAATATTATCATTCAAGAATAACACTATAGTGGATGTTCCAAAATATTGTAATTTGTGAAACTTTATACGGTTGTGCAAAAAATGTTTTTTTTAGCAAAGCATATAAAAAAAGTATAGACTAGTCTCTACTTTCAGATACACTTTGGGGGGGTAATTTGTAATTTTACTGACTTGCCCTAAGGAATATGTGAGAGCATTGACAAAAATTTTTGTCCTAATTTTATAAACGTATTTAATTTTATTTGAACTTTATAATATTTACGGGGGTGCTTAAAGCAATTCTTCTTCTAAGAGGCAAGAGCCATTGTCAGTGACGTCAGAGCGCGTGACGTTAGTTGAGTCAATATGACAATTTTTAAGGTTTTTAATAAATAATAACTTCCTTTTCTGGAAAGATAGAATAGGAATTTTAAAAGGTAATTTGAGGCAGCTTCCGGCTCTCGGACCTCTACTTCCACCGAGTTTTTTTTTTTGTAAATTTTAAAATTTTTTTTAACCCACCTTCTAGAAAGTTCTTTTCGAAGCGAGTTATATACTAGGCGTGGGAAAATAAATGAGCACTGGCTCACTAGCCATGACACTAAACACCCTCACTGTCACTGTGTCTGTCCTCCAGCCTTCGATACATACGGTGTGTTATCATTATCAGTCGGGGTTTTCCCAAATAGTTAACGACATGATCAGTTTTACGATCAAGACAGCAGTGATATTAAAATAAAATCACATCTAACCTAATAATTGTGTATTATTTTAAAGGTTATAAATATTTCCCAAACACGAGGCAGTTATCATCAACATAATTTAATAATGTTATAAAAGGCGCACAATGTAGAGGCAGTAACAGGATTGTTATAATCTACACAACCAGCTGATTGTGTGAGTTAATTGTTTATAATTTGTAACAACTTTTTTGTTTTTTCCTTTTACTCAATACTTTTACTCAGAAACCTAATAAGAGCACTTAACAAGATATCACACTATATGAAATATTCAGAATATAGAAGAATGTAGCTCCAACTGGTATTTGAACTTTTAAAATCCAATGTGGGGCTGTGGAAAAATTAATTTTTAAAAAATCCCTAAAATTGTCTGATTTCTGAGGGTAGGTACATAATCTTGGGCCGGTACTGAGAGCGTCAAACAACACATTTTCAAAACAAAGAGCAACAAAGATTCTTAAAAATACCTGATTTCATAATATAAACCAATTCAAAATAATATTAGTTAGATATTTTATTTATTTAAATATATCAATAACGCAGATGCACAATTAAATATAGTCCCAAGCACTTAGTTAAATGAACATTTAAGCTCTGCCTACCCAAAAATGCACGGTTCTAAACAAAAAATAAAAAATAAAATATATATATTTAATATTCAACATTGTTGTGTATTATTTGGGTAACATATCTGGGCATCTTTCATAATTCTTATGGAATTTTAAAACCATGCTAAAAATAGTTATTAAAATATTTTCATTAAAATTTTCCATTTCAATCATTTTAAATGGGAAAACAAAAATTTTTAATGATTTATTTATTTTCTTTGTACATTAAAGCTAGGTGTTGTTTATAACTTTTATTTAATAATTTTTTTTTTTTTTTAAAAAAAATTTTTAAATTTTGGGGTTAGTTTCAATAATCACGCGAATTGAGTCTAAGACTCCCAAGTCGACATTACCCAAAAAAAAGGTTTTAAAACAATTTTTTCCTTCTCAACTATTGTTTTTGCTGAAATGGTTTGCCGTTAGTATGATATTACCCATTTACAAGTAGTATCATTTTGCAAGCTTTTGGTAACTCTGTATGGGAATGCGGGGGGCAGTGGGGGTTAAACTAATTCTGTCCCCTTTTGAGTCAAAAAAACATAATACCTTGCGTTAATAAGAAGGGCCAATGTCCAATTAAAAAATTTGCGTAATTAAATATAAACTCAAATTTTTTCAGAAAACAAAAATATCAAAAAGTTTTCCGCTGTGTAAATAAATATATTGGTCCCACTTACTCAATGAGAGTATTACCTAGTAAACATTATTTTAAAAGAAAAACCACAGCTTCTCCATAAAAAAGTTTTTCATTAGTTATTTAATGAGGCAGTAAAAATGTAAAATTCTTCATCTTATTTTATTCTTTCTTGGGTTTTCTCTTTCTTAGTACACTTGTAATAAAAGTGTTAAATTCAAAGTATATAAAAAATATGAAATTTGAATTTTAAACCCCTTTAAATAAATAAAAATAAACATTCTGTCATATCAAAATTTATTTTAAATAAAATTTGGCTAAATGTAATTTTGGGGGACGTTTAGTATAATTTTATATATAGTTTTTATTTTACGGTCTAGGGTTTACCCTTTGACTTTGGAAAAGTTATTTTTTAAAAAGTTAATGAACGAAAATTTTTGGTAGTCAAATGTAAAAAGTTTTTTTTAAATTTTTTTAGTTGTTAAATGGATTACTTTAATTTGAACCTGTTTCATTCTCCAGTTTGTGCCTCGTTTGGAAAAAATGACATCCGAAAAATAAGTACCACTGATTCTTTTTAATAATTAACAATTGTACCTTTTTTCTTTTGAACAAAATCCCAAGGGTTTTATAAATTTTGAGGGGGGAAGTTTTACAAATATTATTTTATACCGGAATAAAAGTTTGAAGAAAAGGCGCACAAAGAAAATCAAAGAATAAATTTATTTTTTAACTTTGTTGAAAAGGGTAAGTTTTTTTAATGGATGCTATTACGGGTTTTGGCTATTGTATTACTATTTTTAAATAAATGGTGATACGAAAACTATTTTTTTACTGTAAAATAAACCAAAATTAAATACAAAAAAATATTTATAAACAATGCGCAAAAATTTTTTATATTTCAGTCTTTTTTTTAAAAAAAACTCTTTGCTGAAATAAAAGTTACTAAAATTTAAAAGCACTTATTGTATGTTAAAAACTCTTGTGCCTTGGCCCAGTTGTAACGCTAGACTAAGAAATTTCAACCTAACAGGGAAAACGAATAGTCAAGTTCTAAGTGATTAATTTACGCATCATTTCTCAGTCATAGCACTTTAGCAATATTAACCGACAGAAGCCCTGATAAGTAAAAATAATTTAAAACCCTTAAACTTTAAAGAACTTTTGTGTTCCTTTTGCCCTAAAATAAGTAATATTTGATACCGACCGCCTTGTTTTATAGTGGTCAGATTTACTGGATTCGATCCTGAAGTCCCAAGTTCGATCCCAGGCCCCAAAAAGTTGTGAAAAGTGGGTCTAAACAACCAAAATCAACCTGTGAGGAAAAAAGGGGAATAATTGAATGAATAAGTAGCGCTTCAGTCTAGAAAATGAGATGAAGTCTGGAGGGTGTTGTGCAACCCAATGGCACCCTCATTTTAAAATTTTGGGCACAAACTTTCCCCCAAACATGGGCAGCCTTCGTTGGTTTAACCTGTTGCAGGCTGACCCGGAGATATTCTCAAGTTAAATTACCAAATAGGATAAAAAATTACCCCAAAAACATTTATTTCTGGAAAATTGTGTAAATTAAGATGTTGAAAATTTAAAACGTATAAAAACAGATACCCCTTCGTGGGAGGTTAAGGTGTCACTGTTTAAATTGGTGCTGATAGCGGAGCACTTTGGGGTGAAACCTGGTCGGGTCTTTGGGGGTGTTTTTCCTTTTTTCCCCCATTTTCCCAAAATAAAAATTTTGTTAGATAACCTTAAAATGCTTTTTTTCCTATTACCCCCAATTAATTATATATATGCGTAAAACAAAAAAAGGTATATGCGTGGTGATATCGTAATAAAAAAAACCCGGTAAATTTATAGTCATAATTTTTATAGTCTTCGAAATGAAATGCTTTTAAAATATTTTATTGTCCTTACCTTTAAATTTTAAAAATTTAAACCAAGCAAGTCCCAAATTTTTAGCACTTTAAAATTTTTAGTTATTTTTATTTCCCGTTACTAATAAATCAAATAAATGTACGACAAAATCGTAACTAATACTTCTCGTAAAGGTTATTTATTTGTTAGTGACAAAATTTCAAAAATAAGTTTTTCCTAATTTTACTTTAAATAAATTTTTTCTTGATAAAAATTTAAACTTTAATTATTTATCACTCCCCTCCCCAGATATTTATTTGAAAAAAATTCAAAAGGGGTAAAACAGCTTTAAACCTGGGTCACGTACACTTTGAAAATTCTAAAATTTACAAAAAATTTTTTGGGTCCCGGTACTAAAGTAAAAAATTTTGGCACAAAAAATTCAAAATCAAAGGGGTAACCGCTTTTACCTGGGTACAACTTGTATGCTAATTACTCAAAAGGGACGGGTCAAAACTGTGGACAAAAAAATTCAAAATTAAAAAAGTGGTACAACGCTTTAAACCGGAGTCCCCACGTTGATTTTAAATTTACTCAAAAGGGTAGGGTACAAAACTTTTTTTTGTGGTAAAAAGGAAAAACAAAAATTTGGCAAAAAAAAAATTCAAAAAGGGTACAAAGATTAACCTGGATCCCACTTTGTAGGTAATTCTCAAAAGAGTCTCCCCGGTTACAAAAGGTACAAAATAGTACAAATTTGGCATAAAAAAGGTTTAAATTCAAAAGGGGACAAAGGTTAAGGGAGTCTACGGGAATGGATAGGCAAAATTTTTCGTCAGATGTGATTGTTCTTGCTTTAAATTTCTCCCACGTTTAGTCAAATTTGTCGTACCATTTACGGCCCGCCTACACTTCTATTCCTCGTTTTGGGAAAAATTTTGTTTGCTCCCTTTACTTTTACGGTCGGGTGCCAGTTCCCAATTGTTTTAAACAAACCATAATTCTGCCATGATGGCTGGAATCCCCAGTTTGTATAACTTTCAACGCCATCTTTTTGTACTGAAAGCTCAACACACCCCAGAGAGGGGGCAGGGCCCAAATTAAAACAAATATAGCAACTATAAACATCGATATCTCAAAAAGAAAAAAATTTTCATACAAATTTAAAGTTTTCATTAAATACCAAGAAATTTTATGAAAAACAAAGTTAATTCTATGTTTATGAATAAAAAAAATAAGCATAGCATAATGCATACCCATTCCCAAAAATTTGTTTATTACTATATAATTTATTTATGAACCCCTCCCAAAAAATTTCTTTTACCAAATTTAAATTTTGAAATAAAATTTCACAAGTTAAGTAGTTTTAAGTTAATTAAATGTTAATGAAACCAACAAAAACGCATTAACATTACTAATTTTGAATAATATGATAATTATTAAGGGAATTATCCCAAGAAATCTTTAAACCAAAATTAATTGTAAAATACAATTCACAAGTTAAGTCGTTCAAAGTTAACTAAATCCCTAGAAAACGAAAGAATAATACGGGACTTTGCTACAGTTTTTTCGCGGGCTGATAATGGGGCCCAGACGTGTTGTTACTAGTTTCGTACTAGCCGGACGGTGAGGTTGGGTAAGTTTTTTTTGTTGTTAAACTTCCCCTTTTTTGTTTTGGATTTTTAGCTAAAATTGCTAAAAAAAATCAAATTAGTTTTATTTTAAGGGATATTTATTTTTTTAAATTAGAAAACCAACTCTAACCCAATAGATTATATATATCCCCAAGAATAACACGAGGGGTAACGAATTTAAAAAATTTTTAAAAAATAAAGAAAGACAATTTTAATAAGATTTTTTTTAAAGACCAAACAAAAATTTTGGGAAATTAGTAAGACAACCTAAGCACAGTGCACCCTCTTACCTTGCAGAAAAGTGAAATGCTTAAAATCCCAAATTTAAACCCTCTCCCCTCTCTCTCTCTCTCTATAAATAATATATATAAAACCCACACAAAAAAAAACCAAACCCAAAAAAACCCTTTTATTCAAAAACTACAAAATAATGAGTGTTTAATGTAAATTTAAAAAAACCACAAAGGGACCCGGGTTTTAAAATACATCTCCATGAAAGGGTAAGGAAATCTATAAGGTATCTGGGGGGGAGGTGGGTTTTACCAAACTTGCTACTAAGTGTCCCCGGGTCGATGAGAAATGGCAAGGGCCATGAGTCAGCTTTGTTTTATAACAGTTTTCCCTTGGACTATCAGAGTAAATCCCCACGAAAGAGGGCAGCCCCCTTGGTAATTTTAAAACAATGTTTATATCTATTGTAGAAAAAAAACTCTAACCTTAGGGTTCTGCCAAAAAAATTTTTTAATAAATTTTAAAACTAAAAAGTAAATTTTGGGGGGTTATTTTTTCACAACAACAACAACAATAATAATAATAAAAATAATAATAATAATAATTAAAAATAGAAGTTTCTGCTCATTTCTTTTTTTCCCCTGTTTTGAATTTCTAGTTAAAAAGAACATTTTTCATTGCTCTAAAAACCCCTTTCCCCTTTTTTCACCAATTTTAGTCCCGGTGATATAGTTTTTGAAAAAAAAAATTAATTTGACATTAAATAAAAGGGGGATTAATGTTTGCCAAAAGTAGTTACCCTTTAAATATTTTCACACTCTCCCTTAGTGAAAAAGTGGGAACACTTCCTCTTGGGTTGAAAATTACTAAATCCCTAACACATTAGCATAATTATACATGTGCAAAAAACCCCCGAAAGGGTGGTAAAACACTTGCTATAAAAACTAAAGATTCAAGAAATGTTTCAAATTGTGGCAAAATTGCTGGGCTCACTGTATAAAGTCTCAAGAAGACCCCTTTGAAGGAGACAATGTAAAATAAATAGTAGGTAAATCCCTGTTGTAATGGAAAAAGAAAATTTCAGCCCAGAAATTTTTTGAATGCATCCTAATTACATATTTAAGATAATATTTAATTACCTTAGTTTACAAATGTTGGTTCTCTCTTACTAATCAATGCCAAAAAAACCCAAAATGAAAATTTTAAACCCTTTTTAAACTGATTGCTAAACCCCGGTTCCTTAATTTTTTTTCCCAAATTTTTAGAAAAAAATAAATCAATGCAAATATGTTCTAAGATATTATTTGCTTTTTTTCTGCGTTGAATGATTAGTTTGTTTTTTTTTTCTTGTAACTTTGGTTTTTTGGAAAGGGGGTACTAGAAACTGTAACCGCTTCAGGGTTTTGTTGAGGGGTTTGTACAGACTTGAACTACCAATCTTCCCTTTTTAGCTAAAACACCCTATAACCTTGAAAAAATAATTGAAAATAAAAAACAAAAAAACATTAACATCAACTTTTATATTTTTAAAATCCGAAATAACATTTTAAGCTTTAAAATAACATTTGAACTTAAAGGGCTTATATTTTTACGATATTTCAGTTTTATATTACTTTTAAATTTTGAGTCAAGCCTGTGCTCTTGTTATAAAAAAATTTTAAATTTTAAAATAATAAACTAACCGATCTTTAAAAACCTTTTACAAAATATATGAAAAGGCCCTCTAGAAGGAAGAGATTGAATCCAAACCCTTTGAGTCTTCAAAAAATTTTTGCTTCTAAAAGTGAGATACAAAGAAAAAATTTTATATTTATATACATAAAAAAAAAACTACAATAATTTAAGAGGGGACTTTTAAAGCTTTCATGGGTAGTTTTAAATTTTTCCCAGAGTATTCTACTCAGAGAGACAAGCGTTTCAGCTTTCTTTCAAATGACCTCTTATATAGTATCAACAAAAAAATTTAGGGGTCAGTAACCCCAGCAAACCCGGGTTTTTGAGATGTGAGATAATGCTGCCCCATGTAAGACCTTTATTTGCAAGAACACAGAAAAAGACACCATTCAAGGAATTTTAAAAATAAACACACCTAATTTTTATCTATAAACGCAATGTAAACTTTGTTTGTTAAATACTGTATATTTTGATTTACAAATGGCATTCTGAAAAATGTATGAACAATAAATAACCCCCTTTTATAACAATTTTTATAAAACTGAAAGGAAATTAAGTTTTCCCCCCAAAATCACAAAACCCACCAAAGAAAACCAAATTCTCCCCTACCCTACCTGAATCTCAGAAACAGAGGGGGTCTCCCCTGAGGCAAGAACTAGGCAACTGCCCGAGGCCCCGGGGCCTTTAAAGGGGCCCCCACAAACCCTGATTGAGTAGTTAAGTAACCGAGAAAAAAAAGCACCATTTTGATCATGAACACTTGTATTAATTAAATTCAGTCAAGAAGGTTTATTTAGAACAAGTATTTTCTAAGCATTCATTGATTAGGTCCAAATGAAACTTGAAATTACAAAGGCGGTTCGGAAAGTAACCCCCTTTCTAGCATGGCGCAAAGTATTGTGCGCGGATCCCCCGCCATTATCACATCTGCATTTTTTCTCTATTCAGTAATTTGGTCCAGCTGTGACAGTAGGGAACTTGGTTCTTTTGTTGCGCTTTTCGCTTGGTAAAATCTCAAAAAAAGAGTGCTGCAATAAAAAAACCCGCGAAATCGAAGGGGCCGTGCTGTAATAAGATTTCTTTCACCCATAAAATTTCAGCAGCAGACATTAAACGTCAATTTTTCCTGAATACGGTCCAAAATTATGAGGGGAAAGGGGGTGTGTGGCAAGGGGTCCGTTTTTTTTAAAAGTGGTAGAACAAACATTCATGATGAAGAAAAGGAAAGTGGTAGGCCTTCTATTGTAGTAATGATCTTGCCGAAAATTGACAACATTTTTGTGAAAATCAAAGGGATTCACCATCCCCTGAATTTTCTGAAAACCCAATTCCCGCAAATTTCCGTACGGTTTTGTATGAAGTTGTCACTGATAAATTAGGTTACCAAAAGTTCTGTGCCCCGGGGGGTACCAAAATTGCTTACAGATGTCCAAAAAACCCCAAACAAAGGGGGCTCTGCCTTAACCCCCTTTCCCCATACGACGTGGAAGGAAAAGGGTTTTTTGAAGAAAATTTGGGGACTGGTGACGAAACATGGTTGGCGTACGAAAACCGCCGAAACAACCAACGTCAATGGCGGGGGGGGCCATCCCAAATTCTCCATGCAAGCTGAAAAAAAGCTCGCCAAACTTTGTCATAAAGTAAGGTTATAACAGGGTTTTTTGGGATCCCCGAGGGAGTTGGAAGGGTTTTTACGACAATCACTTCAGATGTCTACTGTAAAACTTAGAAGAAATTTAACGAGCCATTCAAAAAAATCTTCGCAGTATGCTGAAAATTGGGTGTTGTGTTTTTGCATGACAACGCTTGTCCTCACAGGGGCCGAAAAACCCCGGGAGTTTTTAAAACCCAATTCGAATGGGACTTTTTGATCATCCCCCTTACAGCCCCGACTTGGCGCCAAGTGTTTTCATATCTTCCCCTCACATAAAAAGGGGGCTTGCGTCGCAGCACTTCGATACAACGAAAAAACTTCAAAATGCCGTGGAAGATTGGCTACGTCCCGGGGGGCGGCTGAATTTTATAAAAAAGGAATTTGAAAATTATTGAAACGCTATGACAAATGTTTAAAAAATTTAAATGGTGACAAATGTTGAAACATATTAAAAATTTGTAGTTTTAAGATGTATAAATAACATATTTTTTCTATGCAATTTTTTTTATTTACACCAAATGGGGGTTTTACTTTTCGAACTGCCCTCGTAGATCACAAGGCTGAAATGCTCAAAAACATTTTGGGTTTTTTCCCCTTTTGATATTCAATTTTTAAAGGGCCCAAAACCCAGATCAAGATTCAATTCCTTTGTATTGAACTAAAATAACTTCTTACTGTCAATTTGAAGGCAAAAGAGGCATCAGAATCTTACAGTGATATTTTAGATGAAAGTTGTTCCAAGAACTAAAGATGTGCGCAAGAAGTTTGTCACTAAATCTAAAAGTTTTTTCTGAGATCTAAACCACATTTCTTCCCAAAAAGGGCTTTTAAAAGGGGTTTTTGCTAATATTTTTTTTTTGCTCTTCGCATTTTTTTAACAAAACCATAGTTTTTATCATTAGCAGATCAGTCTTTTTTCAAAATTTAAAACTCATAAGACCCTACACAGGAACAACAATACACAAGAAAAAAATATCAATATCAACCCCTTTCAATTTTTTCAATCAAAAAATGAACTTTAATCAAAGAGTGAATTTTCATCCGTCAAAAAATGATTTCAGTCACAAAAAAAAAGAAAAAATTTTTTTATAATGAACCAATTTCCAAAACTTTCAAAAATATTCTAAAATTAAGATACTTTCATTTATTATTGCATTCATACATCCCAAATATTTATCATGTAAAATTAAAATACCTATTTAAACCTTTTTTTCAAGTATTTATTAAGTTATATAAAAAGGGAAAAATTTTTTGATTTTTTCTATAACTCCAAAAATTAAATTTTTTTAATTTTTTTTTTTTTTTTTTAAAAAAAAATGTAAAATGCGTCAAATCTTATATTTTCTCCCACATCACTTTTTTAACGTTTTGTTGCTCTGAGGTTTCCTACTACATTATTATTTTCCTCTTAAATTCTTATAAACCAAATATAAAACTTTGAAATTAGCCCAAATTTAAAACAAATTTTGTGTTAGAATTAATTTATTGGAAGGGGGGGGGGGGGGGGGGGAATTTTTCCCCCTATAGTTTTTCGCATTTTCCCCAGAGCCTCCTCTGGCTCAGAGGATTCTTAACAGCAAACTGAAACAACTCTAAATAAGACGAGAACTTGTTCCTCAAAGGCTTACCCCCCTAAACTAAAATTCAGTTTAAAACAAAGATATATTTCAACTAAATTGCCCTAAAATTTTCCACACCTCTATCCGTACTATCCCAAACTAAACAACATTTTTTCACGGTTTTAGTTATTCTTAAACTCTTCAAAAGTAAAAGTCAAATTTTTTCCTGTATTTTTGTACTGCTTTTTAAAAAAAAGAGAAAAAAATTTTGAAAATTAAAAAGTAAGTTTAAAGAGAAAGAATAATTATGAACAATAAAAAAAATAAATTTTAAATTTTTTCATAAGGCTTACCAAACCCAAACCCCAAATTTTAAAGGTTTGGGTTTTTTTTCTTATTAATTCTATTACAATTTTTTTTACAAAGTTTTCAAAATATTCTAATAAATGTTTTTAAACACTTTTTTGGTTTTTATAACAATAAATTAAGATACCCTACAATTTAAACATGTCAAAATATCTAGTTCTTTTTTTTGACATATTTTTCAAAATAAAGGTCACAACAAAATTAACCAATTGCTAATTTAAAATAAACCCGACATTCATTTAAGGGGTGCAAAAAAATGAAATTTTCAATTTAAAATTTTTACTAGTGGGTCTAATTTGTATTAAATTTTTAAAACATAAACCCTTTAAATATTTTTTAAAAATTTAAATCGTGTTTTAGATCAAAATAAGCATCAGATTTGGGGTTTTATTTTAATTTAATCCAAAATTTGAATCTTAAAGTCAAATTTTTGAATAATTTTAAAATTTTTAAAAAAAAGTTACCTTATATTCATTTTTGACTAATCAAAGAAATAACTACCCAAGCTAATAAAATTTCAAAAAAAGCTATACAATCATTTTTCTCGTCTAACAAAAATAATCCCTATATTTAGGGGGTTTTTCAAAATTTTAAAAAAACCTTGGTTTTTATTGATGTTTTAAAAAAGGTTTTTTAAAGGCAAGATAAATTTTAAATAAATTCGATTCAAAACAAGAAACTGTTCAAAAATTTAAAATAGCATGACGACTTTTTATGATAAAAATTTTAAGGAGTACAATTTCTTGTGAATAAATTTTGGAAGATAATAACAATTAAAAAAGGGGTTTTAAAAAAATATGACAGTAAGCACCATATTTTATTAATAATAAAACTAAAAAAAAAATGCTTTCATGTATATATTTATAGCTTTATAACATTTCATTATTGTAAATTCTTTTGTGAAAATTTTAAAAAAAATATTGGAAATTTTAAAATTATTATTATTATTATTTTTTTGGAAAGCAAATGTGGAAAAAATTTTAAATATGCAGGGGGACCCCCATATATCAAACTTCTGGGGTATCAAAAATTCTCTATATATCGAGGTTTTGATAAACCCCCGTAAAATTTCATAGAAAAACTTTTTCTATTAAAAAAAAAAATTCATATTTTAAAATTTTTTCAAAAACCCAATCGGGTTTTTCCTTCCATAATACAAGGGTTATAAAAAAAAAAGTGGGGAAAAATTTAAAAGGAGATGTCACAAGCAGAAAAAAGCAAATTTTTGGTCAAGGTCATTGCGATGCCAAAGTTGAACATTGGGCTACAGCAAACCCTAATTTTTAGTATCACCCCCAAAATTCATTTTCAATGTGTGTTAAAAAATTTGTTTATAATAAACCCTCAACTTCGATTTTAGTGAACAAAATTTTAATTTTTGTTCCCAAAATTTCCTTTCTTTAAGAGGGTAAAATGAAAATAAAAAAAATTAAAAACTTTTCAAATTTGGTTTATTTTTTTTTGAATAAATGGATAGTGGGGAATCAAGTGGGGAAAAAAAGCAAAGACTCTAGAAAAGGGACTGGAAAAATATTAACTAAAACAGTATAAAGTAAACAAAAGGTAAAACCCAAATTTTTTTTTTAAAGATTAATTAATGATTTCAATAAAGATTAAATTGCTTTTGGTTTTTTGAACTCTTATTTGGTTTGTAGCTAACCCACAACTTTCAGATTAAAAAAAAAATGGTTTTAGTGAACTTTGGGCATAATGAATAACAAAATCTGATCCGTAGAGGTTTAAATTTTAACCAGAATTGGGCTGTATAGTATTTTCTCTCTTAAACTTTTATATATATATAAAATATACACACACACATTTCACACCCCAAAAAAATTGTATATAGTTAGAGAAGGAACGCCCCCAGGGTCAAGTGAGCCGTAAATAAAAAAAGATAACACAAAAAAAGCATACAGTAGTTAGTAAAAATAAAAATAAAGTGACGAAGTCACAGATGTGCATCCCAAACTTAAAAAAAAGGCATGATTGACTATCTATTGTCTCCCAAAGATACCCCCTGCTGCGCATGTTCACAAATTAAAAAATGGCTTCACTAAACAACTGCACAACTGGGGAAACTCGTAACGAGATACAAAACAATACCAACATTCCCAACACCCCCCTTCCCCCCCCGAGTAGGTTTTTCAAAAGAAAATCACTATTGGAAAAACACCCCAAAATCAGGCTGATCCCATACATTGCATGTTTTTAACCTGGGCAGTCCTTTTGGTTTAAAAAGTCGCAGCTTGGTCGTTCGTTTTCCCCCCTGTCTTCGGACAAAACCCTTCCCCCGCTGCATATATAAATCCTTTGACTGGCCTGAATCAGAGCCACACAAAAAACAACCCCACGTTGATGGAACCCTTTAAAATAGAGTAATACATGCTTGGGGGCAAACCCCGGATCAGTGCCCTAGCAGTTGTTAAAAATGCCCCAGATTGCTTAAAAAGCAAATGATATGTTGGGCCTTTTAAATCAATCCAAGTATGTAAGAGGGCCCACCAGCTAGCGGTAAAAGAAGCCTTTTAAAAATAATTTTGACTGCTCTTCATTTCCCCTCACTTCAAAAATTTTTTATCCACGGGGGGGGGCTACAATTTGCATTTTGGGCATGCCGAATCGTGAAAGCAGATCACGTAAAGTACCATGCTGGGGCATTTATCAAAAACCCGCCCTTCTGTCTGGTTTAAAATCCATCCCCAGGGAAAATTTTTTCCCTAGCCAAATCCTTGGCTTCAAAAAGGTTTTGGGCCCTTCTTCCAAAAAGATTTTTAGCAATCTCCTTTATGTCAGGGGGGGTTATTAGGGTGTTATCGACAAAAGTTGCAATTTAAATGAAAGGTCTTCACTTGAATCCATATGGAAAAAACAAGGGCCCTGAAACTGAAGAGGTAGCCCCCAGACTTCTCAAGGTTTCGTCCATATTGAAAACCAGCCCCTTTCCAGTTTGTTAAAAAAAACCGTACAGAGATTTCTTAAAGGGGGAAAAACCTTGTCCCCCTCAATAAATTTTCCCTAAAGCATTTTTTTCTTTGCCTTCATCCCAATCTGACTCTGGCCCTCAAAATCAACAAGGCCCTGAAGGATTTCTTGAAAAATTTTTCGGGGGCTCCATATAAAGCTTTTCTTCTAAGTGCCATTCGGGGTTGCAGTTTCCACATTCAAATTTGCCTAAATTTTCATTCCATAGGGGCTACAATGGATGCCAAAAAATGAATGGAACCTTTTTCAAAAGCCACTGGAGCGAATGTTTGTGTGATTGAACACAGGGTTCCCGACAAAAAACCTTGAGAAATCCAAAGTGTGCTTTTTTTTTTTTTCTCAAGCCTGCCATCTGATAGGGGGCTTGGAAAACCAAGTGGTTTTTTTTTTTAATCTCAATTTGCTGCCTTTGAGAGGAGCTTTTTCCTAAGAACGTTTTCGACTTTAAACGATTTTTGTGACCTCTAGGACGATCAACGAGAAACCAAGTCTTGTTCCTCATAAGGGAAATTTCATCTCAGGGCCAATGGCTCACATCATTCGTCCGAAATCATCCCCGCACATGGCCTCTTTCATAAAAATTTTTCCCAAAGGGAAAAAACGCCTTTGCCACCACCCCTCAGCTTTTTTGGGCCCCAGACTTGACATGATTTGGGTACTGTTTCTTGGGTCTTCCTTCAAACCCTGACATGACATTTTTTGGGCTACCGCAGCTCCTTGCATTATGAAAATTTTTCCAGACCATGTCTACGTCAGGTGCCATGCCCAGGGGGGGTGGTGAAGATGTCCCCCATCTTCGCCAAAAAACCACCAGATGGTGGTGTTATGCTTCAACGGTTTTGTCAAAGCTGATGAATACCTATCTATGTAATCCCGTGTGTGGGGCTTGGCTAAATTAGCTTCATTTGGGGAAACCTTGGAGGAAAATTCGTGCCCAAAAAATTGTCGACCCTTGTGTAAAAGGTCTTAAAACCCTTTGTGCTTCCCCCCCCCCGGTCCGTTTAAAGTGCCCGCCTATCAAATGGGGCTTGTCATCCTCCATAATTTGATGTCGCGACTTATCCCCCACTCAACACTTCTTGGAAAAACCACCCCCGGGGGAAAACTATGAAAAACCCCACGTACCCCAAGGGAAGACCCTTTTCCCCCGGGTCCAAGTAAAACTTCACTCCCAAAAACACCCTGAAAAAAGATACTTTCCGGTGTTTTCCACCCAAGTCCTTTCCCTCGTATGGGGCCCGACCGTCCAAGCTTTTTTGTTGGCAAGCGATTTCGGGGGGGTTATTTGAAAGTAAAAAACTCCCCTAAACCCCAAAAAGGGAATTTGGGAAAAAATTTTTCGCTTCCAAACAAAAGGGGAAAACCTATGATGTCAAGAAGAGAGAAAATTTTTTCCCTTTTCCCCCAAAAAAAGGGTTTTTTTTTTTCCCAACCCCCCTTTTTTTTTTTAAAAAACCCCTTTTTTTTTCCCCCCCTTTTTTTGAAATTTTTTTTTTTTTTTTTCCCCGGGATTTTTTTTAAAAAAAAAAAAAAAATTTAATTTTTAAAAAAACCCCCCGGGGTTTTTTTTTTAATAAATATTTCCCCCCCCCCCAAAAAAAAAAAAAAAAATTTTTTTTCCCCAAAAAAAAATTTTTTTTCCCCCCCCCCCTTTTTTTTTTTTTAAAAAAAAAAAAAAATTTTTTTTTTTTTCCCCTTTTTTTTAAAAAATTTTGGGGTTTTTTTTTTTTAAAAATTTAAAGGGGAAAAAAATTTTTAAAAAATTTTTTTGGTTTTTTTTTTTAAAAAATTTTTTCTTTAAAAAAAAATTAAAAAAAAATTAACGAAAAATTTAACAAAAATTTTTTTAAAATTTTTTCCAATTTTTAAAACCCCTTTTTTTTTAAAAAAAGGGGTTTTTTTTTTAAAAAAAAAAACCCCTTTTTTTTAAATTTTTTTTTTTAAAAAAAACTTTAAAAAAAAAAAAAAATTCCAAAATTTTTTGGAAATTTTTTTAAAATTTTTAAAAGGGGAAAAAAATTTTTTCCCCCCCCAAAAAAAACCCCCCCTTTTTTTTTTTTTTAAACCCCGGGGCCCCCCGGGGGTTTTATTAAAAAAAAGGGCCCCTTTTTTTTTAAAAAAAGTTTTTAAACCCCCCCCCCCAAAAAAAAAAAAAAAAAATTTTTTTTTTTTTTTCTTTTTTTTTTTTTTTTCCCTTTTTTTTCCCTTTTTTTTTTTTTTTTCCCTTTCCTTTTTTTTTTTTTTTTTTTTCCCCCCTTGGGTTTTTTTCCCCCCCTTTTTTTTTTTCCCTTTTCCCTTTTTTCCCGGTTTTTTTTTTTTTTTTTTTTTCCTTTTTTCCCCCTTTTTTTTTTTTTTTTTTCTTTTTTTCCCTTTTTTTTCCTTTTTTCCCCGGGGAAAAACCCTTTTTTTTTTTTTAAAAAAAAAAATTTTTTTTTTTAAAAAAAAAATTTTTTTTTTTTTTTTTTTTTATTTTTTAAAAAAAAAAAATTTTTTCCCCTTTTTTTTAAAAAAGGGGAAAAAAAAAAAATTTTTTAAAAAAAAGGTTTTTTTAAATTTTAAAAAATTTTTTTTTTAAAAAAAAAAAACCCCCCTTTTTTTAGGTTTTTTCAAAAGGGGGGGGTTTTTTAAAAAAAATTTTTTTGTTTTTTTAAAAAAAGGGTTCCCAAAATTTAAAAAATAAAAAAAAAAAAATTTTTTTTTGGGGGGAAAAAAAATTTTTTTTTTTTTTTTTTTAAAAAAAAATTTGGGTTTTTTTTAAAAAATTTTTTCCCCTTTTTTTTAAAAAATTTAAAATTTTTTTTTTTAAAAAATTTTTAAAAAAAAAAACCCCCTTTTTTTTTTTTTTTCCCTTTTTTTTTTTTTCCCTCAAAAATTTTCTATGCCTAGGGGGGTGAAAATCCTTGAAAAGGGTTTTCCCATGGCATTGATCTCAGAGCTCTTTCGCCCCTTTTTCCTTTTTTTTTTTATTTTATAGGGGTTTTTTTGAGAAACACTCCCCAAACGGGGGCCCCAAAAATCTGCTAGAAGGATTGCTGGGGGTAAAGGGTAAAACGGTAAATAAACAATATAACACAAGAAAAAATCCATTTGTAGGGTACAATAAAAATACAAGTGACGAAGTCACAGATGTGCATCCCAATCTTATAACGGGGCCATGACTCGACGTCTTTTGGGTCTGCCAAAAAATATGCCCCTGCGCTTTGTTTAAAGCTTAGAGATGGCTTCACTAAACCACTGAAACTTGAAAACAAGCTATAAAAGAATACCAACATTCTAACATTTTATAAAAAATATATGTCAAGAAACATGAGTGAAAGAACTTACTCATTTACTAAATTTAAAAATCAAAAATGGGTCCGTCAAATTTTTCCCAAAATTTTAAAGAGATTTGAGCATTAAAAAAACCTGCCATCAGGGGATTTTTTGTTAAAAAAGGGTTTTTTTTTTAAAAATTTCCCAAAATTGAATTTTTTATAGAGCTATTATAAAGTTTTACTAGTAATTTAGCCCACTTTACTTCTGGTTAAGTTTAACTAACAGAACTCAGACCCATTAATCTGAATGTGATTTTTTTTTAATCATTTAGTTACTATTTTTAATTTTTCCTTAAAAGCATTTCAGAATTAAGGGTGAATAAAAAAAAAATTTGGGGGGAAAAAATCCTACTAATGTTAAAAAATTAAAATTTTGTGCTATATTGGTTTTAAACCCCAAAAATTTTTACTTTAAATAATTATAAACACTAATGAAAAACTTAAATTTAAAATATTTAAGTGGGCTTTGAGCCCTTAAAAATATTTAACATATAACATATTTTTTTTTAAAAAATTTTCAGATTTTTTTAAAATACATACAATGACAAGCCATTTGCATGACGTTTTAAAGCCCCTTGAATTTTTTTCTTTAGTTTCTTGTTTTCCCCCCGTTTGTATTTTCCCAATTTTCAGCATAACTGTCTAGTAAAAAATGGTTTTTCGTGAAACTCCTTCCACCCCTGAGCTGCTACCCCCCTTTTTTCCCTTCAGCAAAGTGGGGGAGCATTAAATGAAGCTTAGCTTTCATGTTCCCCTCTGTAGTTTTAAATTATGGGCCTTTTCTGTTTCTAGATTAGCTTGCTTAAGAGCATTACCCATTGTTTGGGATTTTTCCAAGCTTGTTTTTCCCCGTATGATGCTGAAAAAAAAAAAAAATCATGATGGAAAAAAAATCAAAAGGGCACCCTTATCATAGAAATGGTTTAAATTTTGTTTTTGGGGGAAAAAATTTGTATAAAGAAATGATATAAAGGAATATAAAGAAAAAAAATCATGAAAGAACAATAAACTAAAGAAGCCCCATTTTAAATTTTATTGAAAAAAATTTGTATTTTTTTTTTTATTTTTTTTTTTTTCAAAAAAAAAAATGAAAACCCTTTTTAAAAAACATTTTTACTTTTAAAATGTAATGACAATATATAAAAAGCTAGGGAGTTTTTTTAAAGCTTTTTTTGCCAAAAGGGCCCGAGTATGGGTTTTGGGGGCCCCTGTTTTTTTCCTAATAAAAACCCCAAAAAAAATTAAACCCTTGGGGAAAAAAAAAAGGAGAATAAAAAGGAGTTTGGGAAAAGGGGGAAATTTGGGTTAATGAGAAAAAGATAAAAAACTGTGGGGGGGGAAAACCTTAAAAAAGCAAATTTGGGGGGGGGGACCCTGTCATAATATTTTTGGGCGAGAGCGTAGTTAATGTGTTCATCATGTTTTAAAATAAAATGGTTAAAAAAATTTTAAAAAAAGGATTAATCAAATACCCTAATTTGGGTTGGCCCCCTGCAGTTTTTAAAAAATTTGAAAACCATTTTTTGTTATTTCCACAAACCCTGCTGGCTTCTTTTTAAAAAAAAACTAAAACCCCAAACTTAAAAAGTTTTTTTGCTTAACACACAGTTCTTAAGTAGTTTGTAAAATTCTATATTTTTTCCCTTTAAAAGGGGGCAATATATTTGTATTTTGCATTTATAAAAACCCAAAAAGAATCCTTAATTGAAGATATAAAACGCATATGTGCTGTACTCTAAAAATTTTAATTTAAAAAAGGGGGGGAGGAGAGGTTTATAGTGTGCCAATTCCTCTTTACTACAGAAAGATACAGCCTCAACAAAAACTCCAAAACCCCCCAAAATCCAAGGATCTGATTTCTGATTTTAGACCCCCTGGAAAAATCTTTAAAAAAAAACCCCCTAATTTGCACATATTTTTAGCTCATGTAAAAACCCTAAATATCTGAGTTGTCATCGCCAAAAAAACTGTTTTAACTGACCTGGGAAAATATTTTACTTTTTTTAAATAAATTGAAAGAAACAAATTTGGTTTTTTTATTGTGAATTAAATCTCAGTGAATAAAAATACACCCCAAAAACCCAAACCTTTAGAAAAAATTTCTTTGGGGTCTCACAATTTCCAAAAAAAAAGTATAAAAGTCCAGAACAAATGCAGTAGCATTTTTTAAAATCCCAAAAAAAGAGGGTAAAAAAAAAATTCCAAGAACCACACCAAAATCAAAAAAGAGGAAGGGTTGTACAGTAAAAAGGGTATTGACCACATATTGCAAAGTCAAAAATTTTAAAAATTGAGAAGCATAAATTATTATTAAATAAAATTTTTGTTACTGGGGAAAAAAAATAATCATAGGCCCCCCAATTTTACGGGTTTTTATAAAGCTCAATTTAAAAATTTACCTAATAAAAGGGGAAAAATTTTAATGGGAAAAAATTTGGTTTAGAGTCAAAAATTAAGGTTTAAGGGGGATGATATTAAAAAAGTTAATCAAATATGGAAATTTAAGAAAAAAATAATTAAGAAGTCGTGGTTAAGTCCAAAACAGGGGATGTCAGTTTTTGACATCCTTTAAAGATCACTTTTAGTTTTAACCCCCCTCCATTTCCAATATATATTCTTGCACACCTAAATTTTTTTTTTCTTACTCACCACATAAAAATGGGCCCACTTTTGAAAAAGTTTTAAAAAACCCTCTCCTTTACTTGTATATATTAATTAGGTGGAGTAAAAAATATATTTTTCCCTCCCCTTTTACTGTTTTAAGCCTCGTACCTCTTTGATGATCTTGCAACTCTTTAACTCCTTTTGGGGGCAGACCCAAAAAAAAACAATTTACAGTGTGATCATCATTGATTGAAACAAGATGCACTTTTCCCCAATACTTTTTTAAACTATGTACTATTAAGGTAAAACAAAAAGAGTAGGAAAAGTTTAAAGGAAACTGTTGCAAGAAATCAGATATTTTGGGTTAAGGGTAAATTAGTTTTGAAGTGAACCTGACAAGACTAAGTAATGATCTTTCAGAGAACACAGATTTTAGGAGGATAAATTTTTAAAATTATTATGCCAAAAATATAATTTAACATGGTTTACGAGTTTTAAAAATTTTTGGAACAGTTTTTTTAAATAGAATAATGACACAAGAGTGGAAATTTGGAAACTAATCCCGCCTGAAATGCATGCTATCACTCGGGCAGCTAGTTTTTAACACCCCACTTCTGTCAAAGAATGTACAACTCATAATATACATAAAATAATTTTTTTCAGTTTTCCCCCTCTAAAAACTGTGAAACATAGTTTCTTAACTTACAAAGAAGAAAATAAAATTTTGGGGGTTTAAAAACCCAAGGGACTTAGGAAAAATAATGTTTCCCCCCCCCCCCCCCCCCAAAAAAGGGATGGGGAATACCAAAATTGGAGGAGGTTACATAATGAGATTTACACACCATATACCCTCACAAGACATTGTTAGTAAAGTCAAATCGGGTAGTTTGGGAAAAGGGCGGGAAGGGAAGAGTCTAAAACCGTTTAAAGGGGTATTTACTGGAAAACCCAATAGTAAGTGATGACGGGTTGGGAAAACATAGTTGCAGATGAAGGATAACTTTTAGAAGGGCCCTGAAAGAGAAAATGGTGTAGTGGGGTTTGGAAACTGGCCAAAACCTACTCAAGATAAAAAAGGGGGTGTTTTTTTGGGTAAGGGGGCCCAATGGACTTTAAAGTTACTAAAGCCCCTAAAAAAAATAGGTAAGTGTGGGCCATAATTGGGGCTCATAGCAGATATAGCCAATTTTTGAAATCGTGAGTTCTTTACTTTTTAAAAAGGGGGGGTTACAGAAATGGGGGTTAAAAAGGTATAGCAAAACTAGGGGATCCTGCCCAGTTTTAAAAATTTTTTTGGGTTTTCTGTAAGTTACCAGTTTTATACAAACTGATCCCAAAAAACTCAACATGTCATTGGCCATAATTACACAACTGGCTGACCCGGCCCCCAAACCATCTCAAAGGGGAAAGGGGTTAAAATCTTTTATCCAGTCTGTTTTTATTAGTTTACTGTTCCCAGGTGACCCCGCCGGGAAAATTTGGCTTTTAGTCTTAACCCCCCTCTTATTATTTTCCCCATAAAAAATCAGGGGTGTGGCCCCCCACCCAAAAACATAAATTTTTTCTTACTTAGCAATTTAAATTTTAAGGGGAAATCTCCCCCCAATCCCGAGTCATGCAAAATTTTGTAATAAAATTTTTTTAATGAAAACCCCCTAACTTTCTTTAATTTTTTTGTGAAATATAATCACATTTTAAAAGAAAAAACCCCCACAATTTGGGGGATTTTTAAAAAAAATTAAGTTGAACTACTAAAATTTTTCAGGAAAATTTAAAAATTTTTTTCTTTTAAAAAGCACAATAGATATTAAAATTGGTATGGAGGATTTTCAGGGTGTTACCAGTTAGAGGAAAAAAATTTGTGCCCTTTTTGGGGCCTTTTTTTACCAAAAAATACCTTGGGGGGGGTATACCCCAAAAGGGGGGACTAAAAACGCGGTGAAAAAAAAAAACCTTCGGTAAACGGTTGAAATTATATTTTATTGGGATTAAAATAACAAAAAAAGTAAAAACTATTTTTTTAAAAACATAAAAAAAAAAAAACTTTTTGAATTAAAATTTTTGAAGCCCCGAAGCTAAATTTTTTCAACAAAAAATAAAAAAATAATATTGTTTAAAAATTTTTCCCCAAAAATTTTTTATATAAAAAATACAAAAAAGGATTTACTTTTACCTCAGTCATTTTTTTCCCCCCAAAATGATTTCATTTTTAAGGCCCAAGCCTCTTTTCACCGTTTGGGTAAGTTTTTTTTCTTTTCCTCCAGTTTATTTACAAATTTTCCCAAATTTTTTTTTTATCTGTTTTCTTCCCTTTATTCAATTTTTGCTTCCCCCCCTTTTTTGGGAAATTTCTCCCCTAGCTAAAGCAGATCTCATTTTTAAATTCCACATTCTTTAGCCACCTCCCCAAATAAACCCCTTGAATATATGGTGGTTTTGGGGTTTTAAAAACACTCTTTCTTTTTTCCAACCCCAAAAAATTCCCCTTTTTTACGAAAAAATTTTTTTAAAAAGCCTTTTCCATGGAACAATTTTAAATATCCCCGTGGGAAAACGACGAAATTTCCTTGCAAGTTTTTTCATTTGAAGATTTTAAAGAAAAGAATTTTTTGGTTTCATTGAAATCAAATTTTCAGCTCTTTTTGAACAGAAAATGCTCACGAATTTTCAAAAAAATTTTTTTTATATTTTTGCTTAAAAGTAAAATATGGTTGTTTAAAAATGATTTTTTTTTGTGCTATGAAAAACCCTTTGTTCTTTAGGTCCACTAGTCCCTTATGCGGTGAAAAGGATGAAGCCCCTTTTACCGCACTTTCTTTGAGCCCCGGGGCCCCCTTTTTTAAACATTTTAAAAAGTGAAATCTTTTTAAAGAGCTGTACATCAAGTTCTTTAAAATTTTTTTCCAAAAATTTTTTCGCCCAAAAGCCTTGTCTACCCCAAAAATCAATAGATTTTCTTTTTGAAAAAAATTCCCAAAAAGTGGCCTGAGTTTTTCCAAAATTGCTTAAAACCTTTGCCTTAAAAACGTGGCAGCAATGCAAAACCCCTTTTTACGGTGGGGAATTTCCTCTGAAAGGTCTTTTTTCTTTCCTTTCCACATATAATAGTTTTTTGGGGGGGGAAAAAAAGGCCCTTTTGAAAACAATTCCCAAGCTGAACAAACTTTAAATCCATCGAATAAAATTCGGGGGGTACAAAAAAGGGAACATTTTGGGGGGTTTTTTTTTGAAAAATTTTAAGATTGGGGTTTTCCCCCTTTTCCTTACTGACGGGGAAAAAAAGGGGTTTTTTTTTTTAAAAAAGGGGTTTTTTTTTAGGAAATCCTTTTACAAACCGAAATTCTTTTTTTTTAGGTGGTTTTTAAAACCAAAAGCCCCATATTTCTTTTAAAAGCGGAATCATTTTCAAGCTCTTTTAAAATTTTTTTTGAGTTTTCCCCCCATTTGATGGAAAAAATTTTTAAGTGGAAAGGGGGCTAATCCACTTGAGGGATGTAACAGGTATTCGGGGGGCATCTTTAAAAGTAATACAACGAACCAGAAAATTAAAAAATTTCCCCTTTACTTTTATTAAACTGTCTTTTTTAACCCCCCGTTTAGTTTGAAAAACCCTGCCAACCAATGGGTTTTTTTTTCTTCAGATTTATCAAAATTTTTTCCCTCTTTTTTTTTAACCCCTTAAGGGGGTTTTTAAATTTACTTTAGGTCCACAACAGAAATTTTGAAAACTTTTTTAAAAGGGCAGCCCCAATTCGAATCCCCGTGAAAGGAATAAAGGGGGTCAGCTGCTTTAAAGCCCTAAAAAAAAAAGAGTTCAAAACCGGGGGCGAAACCACTTTAAAAAATTTTTTTGTTCCAAAAAGGGCAAAAGTCCATAAACCCTTTTTTGGGAAAATTTTATTGAGACTTTGTCAAGTGAAACGCAAAAAATTAACTTTTTTAAAATCCGCCGAGGTTTTTTTTTGGGAAAAGGGGGGGGCCCAAAAACCCAAAATTTTTTCCCAAATAGCCAAATTTTTTTTTTGCATTTTGAATTCTGTACTATTCACTATAGGGAACAGTTTGGGAAAAAAAGCCCTGGAAAAAAAGAACCTCGTCAAAAATTGAGTCAAACCTTTTTCAGGACTACGAATTTTGTTTTCAAGGTATCATCATTTACACAAAATTTTATTTAAAAGGGCCCCCAAAGGGAAGGAGGAGAAAAAAACTAATGAAAAAGAAGCTGAAACCCAAATAACTTTTTTTCCCGGAATAGGCCTATTGTGAAAGGGGAATAATTTTTTCCCGGGTTTTGGCTGTTTACACCCAAATTTTTCCCAGAAGAAATAAAGTTAGGGTTTTTTGTTCCCCGGGGTAGGGCGGTTACCCCCAAAAAACTTTTTTCCTTTTTCCCCTAAAATTTTTACCCCCTTCAACCCAGGGTGGCTTTATAAAATTTTTTGATTTAAAAAAAGACAATAACCCCTTATAATGGTGCTTCAACGGGGGAAAAAACCCCTTTTTAGTTTTTTTTTCTTCAAAAGCCCACCCAAAAAAACCTTTTTTAAAAGAAATTTCCCCGGAATCTTTTTAAAAGTTACCCCAATTTAAAAAAAATTCTTTGAATCCCCCCCAAAAAAAAAATTTTTGGTTTTTTTTCGCAACAAGGATTAAAAAAAAAATTTTAGGCCTAATTTTTTTTTTGGGGGCCCCTAAACAACAAAAAACTTTTTAAAAAATTGGTAAATTTCAACTTTTTTAAAAAATGAAGGTTTCTTTAAAATTAAATAAATTTTCGTAAAAGGTAAAAAATTTTAACATTAATAGTTTTATTTTTAAAATTTTTAAAAAACCCCAAATATTTCACTGCAAAAAACTTTTTTTTTTCGCCAACTTTAAAATTTTAAATTAAAAAATTTTCTTTTTTCACTCCCTTTTAAAATTGCGTCGGATCAGAAAGCAAAAAAAAATTTATAATTGTGGGCCAAACATCTTGATCCAATCCCCAAAACAATGAAAACAGGGTTTTTGTAAAA
The DNA here is from genome assembly GCA_039000515.1 of Timema cristinae. Classification (NCBI taxonomy): domain Eukaryota; kingdom Metazoa; phylum Arthropoda; class Insecta; order Phasmatodea; family Timematidae; genus Timema; species Timema cristinae. The sequence continues at coordinate 23,508 of JBCFYV010000432.1, read as the reverse complement.
AAATTTCCCCGGTTTTTTCCCCTGTATCATCTAAAAAATTAATTTCCCAATTCATTCCCCCAAAAAAACCTTTTTGAAACCCACATGAAATGCACTCACCCCCCCAGAAACAAGTAGCACGCCTTTTTAAAAAATTTAAATACAAAGGGCGAACGTTAACCTTTTTTTTTTGGGAAATCAAAAAAAAAAACAATCGGGAAACTTCTGACGGGCCGTGCCATCACTGTAGGGATCCCCACTATTTTGAATCTTTCGCATTGTTCGGGGAAAAAAAATTTTCAAACTAAAATTTTTTTCGTGTTTTTAAAAAACAAAAAAAAAATTTCATGTTTTTTGTAAATTTTGGGGCCCGGTAACCCCCTAAAAATTAGAGCCCCCCCCCCTACCAATTTAAATTTTCAATAAAAAAAATAAATTTGGGGGGGAAAAAAGGGAAAGAACCATTTTTAATCATCCCCTTAGATTTTTAATGTTTTGATTTACAAATTTAAAAAAAATTTGAAAAAACCTTTTCATTTAAAAATAGTAAATTTACTGTAATGTTTTTTTAAAAAATTAATTTTTTAATTTTGTTTTTTTTTTAAAAAAATTTAAAACAATATTTTCTGCATGAATTTTAAATAGCAATGATTTTTGTGGCTTGAGGGGGGAAATAAAGGGGAAAATCCCAAAAAAAGGGGGTAGAAAAAATTTTTAAAAATTTTTTTTGCCCATAGGTGAGAAAAAAAAGACGAATAAAATTTTTTTTCATAAAAAAAATTTTTTAAAATTTTTAAAAAAAAAAATTTTTTTGATCTGAAAAAACTGGTAATTAATCGAAACAGTTTTAATTTTACGTGATTTTTTTAAAAATTTTTAAAAAAAAATACTTACTCAAGTTAGCAAAATTTAATTTTCCTTTCTTTTTTCCATTTTTCTAAGGTCAAAAATTTTTTGGGAAATATTTTTTTAAAAAGGTACAAATTCAAAAATGAAATTTTCTCAAACGGAAAGCAGCTTTTTCCCACACTGAAACAAAAAAATGTACTTTAAAAAAACACATTTGACAAATATAAAAAAAAATTTGATCAATTTTAAATTTTTTGAAAAGCCCTTTTTTCCCTTTTGAACTAGATTTTTGTTAATCCCTTTCCCTTTCTTCCCCAGAAATTCTTTTTTTAATTTAAGGGCCCCCCCTCAATTGCTTCAATTTTTATACACTAAGTAATTTCTTTTTTTAGCGTATTAAGTATTTTTTTTCCCAAAAAAAAAAACCAGGAAAAAATTTTTTTAAAATTTTTAAATTTTAAATTTTATCCCAAAAGCACAAAAAAAAAATATATAAATAACAAGAACTTTTTTAGATATGAAATGTATGTAGGTTTCTATACTCCTTTACTGTACCTTTTTCCCAAATAAAAAATTAAATTTAAAATTTTTTAGTGTTTACTTATGTATTGTACAACAAAGCATTTCAAGATAACTCAAATGTTTTATAAGCCTTTCTTTAGTGAAATTAAATTTGGTCCAAAAAATCGCCAGGAGTCAGATTTACTTTATGCCCGACCAAATATAATGTTTTAAGTTTAGGGGAAAATTTCCCCCCACTAAACAAAAGGGACCTTTTGGTTAAACATAATTGCATAATTAAAGTTTTGTGCCTTTTCGTGTGAAATTTTTAATTGTTAGAGGGGATTGATCTTAAACTCTTTTTTTTAAAATATGTCTTTTTAATAATTTTCTGATATCTTATAATTTATGAAAAATTTTTTTAAATTATTAATTTATTCTAATTGTTAATTTAATCTACATATACTGACTAAAATTAAACGTTTTGCAATTTCATATTTTTTTGGGATTTTTTTTCAAATATATCATTAATTTTCATATTGAATTCTATTAATATAAATTTACATTGCTTCCTTCAACAATTTCTTATGTTTTTAAAAAATCTTAATGCTACCTTAGCATCTAAATGTAAAAAAATTTATTAATACTAAAATAAACCCTTTAAGAAGACCACTGCCAACTTATGGTTCAACTATCAGTGTTTTGCCAATAATATCTTTCCCAAAATTTTTTTTTAAAAATTAAACTCCCAAAAACCCAAAAAAAAGTTAAAATTAAAAAAATTTTAAAAAAATTTCATTCAAAATACCAAATTAAAAATGAGATAACAAAACTTATACAGAAAAAAACCCAATTTTCTCAATCTTCAAGCTTATCAGTTGCATCTTAAATCGTAACTCAACCCAAAACCAAACACTGGCATAACTTTACAACTTCATAACAGGAAAAAATTTCAAAAAACCTATTAGCCCAAAAAGCCCCCACCCAAAAAAATTTAAAAAAAATAGACTTTTCAAACAACAAAACCTGTCACCCAAAACCCTATAACCCCAATAGTTCCAAATTTTCCCCTGAATTAAAAAACTAACCAACCCCAAAATCTTCCAGGACGGGAGTAAATGCTTTAAAAAGGTTTTCAAATTCAATTGTAAAAAAACTTCATCACTGACAAAGTCCATTTTACTTTATTGATTGGGGAGGGGGCCCCTTTTAGCCCCATTTGGGATCCTGATTCTAAAAACCAAACAAACACCTAATTCCCAAACCAAATCCACAAAACATCAAAAACAGCTGTAAAACAAATCAAACCTTAAAGAACATTTTATCCTCAAACATCTAAACAAAAAATTTTTAAAAAAAAAAAGAAAAAAAAGGGCAAGTCAAAACAAAAAGGAAAAAAAAAACAATTGTCCTTATGAAATTTTTTAAAGAAAAACATTTACAAAACCAATTTCATTTTATAAATAAAACAACATTATCGAACTGAAAAAATTTTCCTAATATTAAATTTTTAAAAAACAATAAAAACCTTTTTCAAAAATCACCCTTATTTTTTTCTCCGAAAAACAGTTTCGGATTCTTCAATTGGGAAACCCCAAAAGGGACCTAACTTCACTTCTCCCTAAAATTCATAAAAACCCAAAAATCCCCAACGGCCTTTGGTCAACTAAAAAAACCTCCCGTTCCCCAAAATTACAAAATTCTTAGCCAAAACACACAAAAAAAAATTTAAAAACTACCGTACCCCTCATAACGTAAAAAGTTCTTATGACTTAATTGATAAACTTAAAAATGTTTCCCTGAACAACGGGCAAAATTTTTTTTTAACTTTATATCTCCCCAAATTATATCAAAAAATTTCCCGGAAAAGAAACCATCGATATTACTACAAATATCTTAACAAAAAACAAAAGCTTCCCTGAGTAAGTCAAACAATCATATCCATTCTAAAAAACAGTTTTTAGACCCCAAAAATTTTTTTCAAACCAACAACAAATTCACTCCCCAAAAGGGTGGTTTAGTCTTTGGGGTCCCCATCTCTGTTCTAATGTCTGAAAAACTTCCTACAACATTATGAAGCAAAATACTTAATGAACTCAACACCATTTTTTTACATTAAAAATTTTTCTGGTTATGTCGATGATATCCTGGGAATTTTTGAAAAACCCTTTAAAATCCTCTTCAACCAAAAAATTTAAAATAGAATGACTTCCTCCCAAACTTAGTTCACTGTAGAACATGAGGGTAGTGGCAGCTCAACTATCTTGACAATTTTCCCTATCCAAAAAAAAAACAACCCCCTTTTTATTAAAAAAAATTTTTAGAAAACCCACACACACTGAATAAATTTTTCCCAATAAACAATTTACACCTCCTTTTATAAAAAAAATGCTTTTTAAAATTCTTTTCATACAGATTACTTCACATACCTTTAAAAAAAAAAGAATTATAAACTAGAAAATTAATATAGCATTTAGCACTAAAAAAACAAAATCAAAAAATAATCAAAAATTTCCCAAACTGAATGAAACCAATCAGTATCAAAAAAGTGGTACTACCAATTCAACCCGTGAATGCAATAGTGTGTACCCCCGGCCAAAAGGGGGGAGCCAATATCAACCCGATTTTCTGAACATTTAAGTGACTTCAAATATGACAGGAATAAATCCAAATTCTCCCAACATCTTAAAATTTCTGGTCATCAACTCACCCCCATGGAAAAAAAAGCATGAAATTAAATTTTTTGCTTTTTTAAAGGGCCCAAACCCTGAAACCCGCGGAAGATATTTTCACCAAACTGCAAAAATCAATAAAAAAAGTGTCCTCAATGAACAAAAAAATTTCGAAAACCAAAACCCTTTCAATCTTTAAGGAAACTCCCCCAACACACCAATTTAAAAAAAAAACCCCCTGGGTTTCCCCCCCTCCTCCATAGTTAATGACCTGTTTTGGGGCCCGTGTCGAAAAATTTTTACCTTCTGTTTTCCTGTTTCAAAACTCTTTCAATTCTCTTTTAAAACTCATATTTAAATTTTACTACATCTACTATCAAAAATTTAAAAATCTTAATCCCTTTGGTTTCACACCTCCTTGCAGTTTTTTCGTTATCTGTGATTCCAAATGTTCTAGACTATCAAAAACCTCATTTTCATTTAAAAACCATTTTGATTCTGGTATTTACTGGAGAAACTTATACGGGAACATTAAAATGGAAAAATATGTATTTTTTTTTTAAAATTTTGGGTTATTCAAAAGTTATTCTTAATATTTTACATTCTTTTTTCCTCTTCCCTTGGGCCTAAACAGGGTTACTTTACCTTTAAAACTATTGCTTTTTTTTTCTTTTTTCAGTCCTGACGAGGGCACTGTTAATGTGCCAAAAACAGTAGAAGGGTTTTTCAAGGCTGCCCTCTACGCAGCTTAAAAAGGGAGAAAGGGAAATTTAAATCCAGATAAATAGAATTAAATTTAATCAATTTATATAATTCAACATTTCTTCACCAACAAATTTAATTTTAATCAATGTAAAATATTTTCAATTTGTTTCAATATTTATTTCTAATTTTATACAGCCAAAAATTAACCTCTAGTCAATTGTTATTTTTCCCACTAATAGGTTTTATTTTAAAAAATTTTAAAGTGTTTTGCCTTTTTGTGTGCATTTTTTTTTTTTAGTCAAGTATTGACCCCCGACTCACATTTTTTTTAAAGTCAATTTTTAAAAATTTTTTGATATTTTAAAAATTATGTGTAATTTTTTAAATTATTAATTTATTCTAATTGTTAATTTAAATTTTCATATACTCACTATATTAAAAGTTTGCAATTTTTTAATAAGAAAAATTTCAAAAAACTTTATTTTCCCCAAAAATACCATTTTAAATTTTTATATTGAATTCTATTAATATAAAATAATTACTTATATTACACAAAAGGGATTCTCAAAGGGGAAAAAACTATTTCACTCTTCTGTGCAGATCTTAATCTTTTTCCCAGACTGACATTTAAGGGGGCAGTTTAAAAAATTATTTAATTTTTTACTATTTAGTGTTTGTAGCGGGGAAAAAAGGCAGGAAACAACACGAAATGGCAGGGGGAAAACAAAAAAGCTTGGAACAGGGTTTTGGCCCGTTATCTCCCAGCTTGGAGGGGTTTGGGGGGTGATGTTGGTGATGATGAGCAAAATCATTGTTGCACCCCTACCTCTCATTAAGGAAGGTAAACACAAAAATAAGGGTTTTGTTGAGGACTTTTAATAACAAAAAACCCGTTAATCAGGGTTTGGGGAACAACAGGTTGTAAGTCGAATGAGTGAAAAAAAAAAAAAATGGAAATATAGTAAAAAACCCATTGGGGAAAAAACTTTTACAACGATTTGCTTTAAATAACAAAATTGTTTTTTCTTTTTTTTTTTTTTTTAATTTGAATATCATATTAAAATTTTCTTTAGTCTTTGAGCTTTCCCGTAGGATACACCACAAGGTTATTATATTTAATAAAGCATATAAAAAATTGAAAAAGAAAGAAAAATAACTTCAAATTTTTTATTTTTTTAAAGAACATTTAAAAAAACCCTAAGTATAAAGAAAGGAAATCAACTATACAAAATATAATAAGGTTTTTTTTTCCAATAAAAAAAACATTAAAATAGACAAATTTAAAAAAGACATTACCTTTGAAACTTTTATCTAAATTTCAACGTTGATCCACCAAAACAGTCTCTGTTTTTCGCAAATTTGAATTTCATGTCGCAATGCCCTTTCCCTTTTTATCAACCTTTTCGGTTTTTTCAAGATCAAAATTTTTCCCTTTTTTTTTAAGAAAGGCTTCTCTTTTGTCCAACATAGTTTGTTGTTGCTGTAATTGTTCTTTTAAAGGGGTTGAAAGGACTCACCATGTTAACAAGCCTTTCTTCCTCTTCTTGAATCCAGCCAAGTTTTTCTTCTTCTAGTTCTTTTTCAACAGATTTCTCTAACAGCTAAAACATTTAAAAATGTTAATAACAAAAGTTGAGTTTTAAGTTAATTCAAACAAAATAGATAGAAGCCAGTTTTTTCTAAAGGAAAAAATGTAAACATATCTGCAGATTATAGATAAAAATATCTTAGTGTTTTTACAGTTTAATCACTTATAGATGCTAATATGTTGCTAGGACTGGCAGAATGTTGCGGCTTTTGTGTGAGTAGTGCATGTGGGCAGTTGGTGGTCTGTTTTTGTCCGTTTTGTAAGAGTAGACAGTGTGTGATCAAGCTATAAAATTAAAGTATGTTCTGACCACACAAGCATGCTCCAATTTCAATTTATATGTCCGTCATATCATCTGGCGACTAGGATGTCATGGGCGAATTGGAAAATCCTGCTTAATGCAAAAGGCACCGCCAATTTACAATGAGTCAGGCTAATTGTAAAATAATATTATATTTGCTATCAGCCTGATAACTTTTAGGCTTATTGCAATGAACCCATACAGATTTAGGCTATTAAGGAAATGCACCTTTGTTGCTCAATCAGTCTAGTTGATCCAGGCTTATTGTAATACATCCAAGATAGTGAAAGCTTATTAAAGGTCTACAGCAGAGGTTCCCAACTCAGGGACATATAAATTATTCCTATGGTATACCGTGAGAATCCAAACAAAACAAACAAATTAAAGACGTAAAAAAATTGCAAAAATTGAGAGATTGAGATAGAGTTTGTCAGAGATTTTGAGATAGAGAGTTTGAAATAGAGGGAGTTTGAGAGAGAAAGAGCATGTTTGAGAAAGAGCGTGTGTTTATAAGGGAAAGCATTTGTGAGAGAGGGTATTTGTGAGAGAGAGTGTTTGTGAGAGAGAGCGTTTGTGAGAGGAAGCATTTAATAGCATTTGGGAAAGAGAAAGTGTTTGAGAGAGCTTAAGAGAGAGTATAATAAAGATAATGTGAGATAAATTGTGTTATAGAGCATGTATGTGAGTGAAGAGTGTGTGAGAGAGAGAATGGTAAAAGATTATACAAACGAGCGTGTTTTATAGAGTGTGTGTGTGTATATATATATGTGTGTGTGTGTGTGTGAGTGAAGTGGGTTTTTTTTTTTTTTGGGAGGGAAATGCTTTTATGCACAGTGTGTCGGACTCAATTTGGATGTTAGAGTGCCCACGAGCCGCCAAGATTTGTGGCCTGCTTAGGCTTGATCAAACCCATACCAACTAAAAAACCTGACCCTCTTCTCCTCGCCTCTGTTACACTCCACAGAACCGCCGTTTGGTATTAATTCGCGAGGGGAGGCATTAGCTGTTGTTCTGCTCTTCCTTCTGTGATTTGGCCTCTCCTACTTCCCGTTCCCACCTAGCTGTTGGTGGCGGGATTAGGGATGTCCTAGCTCCTTCCTTCTGTTTTCCTCCCTCCTGCTCTTCGTGACGTAGACACTTGAGGACTTCCATCGCGAACGTGCTTGTCGCCTCCCACGCTGCCTCTGACGACAGCATCTTATCCCTTAAGTTTTCTGGCGTAATCTTTCCCTCTAATGTGACCTCCAGGTTTTTTACGCTGGGTATCGTACCGAGGAAAACGTGAAAACACGTGCTCAGCATTCTCCTCTACTCCAAGACAGGTGGGGCACTCCAGGGAATCCTCATACTTAAACGTGTATAGGTATGCCCGAAAGCACCCGTGTCCCGAGATCATCTGTGTCAAGTAGTAATTGACAGCTCCGTGGCTGCGGTTGTACCACCTATCCACTTCGGGGAAATCAAACGGTAAGTCCATCTCCCCTTGGTAGAGACATCCCCACAGCCGCTGCATCGTTGGAGACTTCTTCGCCACTACTGTCTTTTCAACTTCTCTGCGCTCAGTGATGTTAGACCTTTGCGACGATACAGGGTCTTCCGCCTTCCACCAAGATCCCAATCGGCAGCACTCCGGCGATAACGCACATGGCTATCTTCTGATACCGTGCGGAAACGCACTTGCTATTCGTAAAGCGCTCAGCTGGTAGACTGGTGCCACTTATACGATGAGTTTCCTGGAGCGTCAGTACATCGGCCCATATGGAAATGCCATTACATGAGGACTGACATGACAACTGATGACAGGAGTGCCTCCTTCTCTGTTTGGGCTCCCAAGTTGGGCATGAGCCATGATAGAACAGCCTAACCACAGATGCTTGGCACTGACATGCTCTGCCTGCTGCTTAAAGTTGAGTCTCGAGTCGGCATCACCCCCAAATACCGAATGTTACGGCTGGGACATGAGTGATCTCATGCTTACCTGCTTGCGGTGAGATCGTCTCAAGCTTCTTCATGCTGGTGATCAATTACTGCCTCGGTTATGTGCTCTGCCAGCTTCAGGCCAACCGAACTCCATCCACCGGTGAATCCTCGTGAATGTGAGCTTGAAGAGGTTGCTGATGTCCTCCAGGTGTTTTTCTACAATGACAAGAGCGACGTCATCAGCGAAGGCCACAGGTGTCACTGCTCTTGGTAACACGAGCTTCAGGAGTCCATCATACATGATGTTCCACAAGAGAGGCCCAAGAACCGAGCCCTGAGGTACTCCCCAGTTACCGATACTCTTGTGGACCGTACTCCGTGTCGTACTTGAGGACCCTGTCGGTGAAGTAGCTAGCTACCATCTTCTGCAGGTATCCAGGAACAGCCATCTCCGCTAGCGCCCCATGGTGCAGTCCACCTGGCTGCATTGAAGGTGTTTTTGATATTGAGCGTCACTACTAGACAGTACTACTTCTCACTGTTATTCCACCTGTCACTAGAGGGGGGGTGCACAAAAAGAATGAGCAAATACAAATGATGAAAACAAGAGAAGGTTGGAGTTAATGCAATTTAATGATTAATATAACAAGATCAAAGGACATATAAACATATAGCACTAAAATCTCAGCAAGTACTTTGTCATATATAACTTACTATGATAAGTGGCAGCATTGCCTAAGTATAGGCCAACTGGGGCCGAGAAACGCCCAAATGACAACGCAGAACTACAAAGCTACGTAATAAACAATACTATAAATAGGTAAGTTGGCCACGTAGGCAAGATTAGTTCGTACATCAGGCAAGTTCTAGTTCTGTTATAATAGAGAGCTCTGCAAACAGCTACAACCTTTACACAGGGTAAAAACAACGTACTTGAATATACAACACATACGGGATAGTCCTGGAAGGGACGCGTCCCACTGGTTGAGCACCTGAAGGGTGACCAGTACAACCTTACTTAAATAAGAAACTAATGACTGCCGCAACCGCGCCCGAGGGGCAAAGGCGGCTCACGTCCAGTGTACTCTTAAAGAGAGTTACAAAATTAAATCTAAGAATCAACCACGGGCCAATCATGGATAGAACATGCGACCATTGGTTAACTACCAACTCAAATATAGGCCATGACTGTAAACCCAATTAGGCCTGAATCTGCGGCCTCCATATAACAAGAACTATCGCCTGCCTGAAAAGCTACCACAATAAGGCACCTATGGTCACATAGTACGTGCGTGGGATTAACATCCAACGTGAGCTGGCCATTAAGGACCAGTCTCTAGGGCGCGAGAGGCGCGCTACACCGCAAGTGTATAAGTACCTTGCTTTCCTAATAAGGGAGAGTCTACTCTCAGCCTATCCTATATAACTAGTCATACTATATCATAACCGCGTTCAGAATAGACACGTAATATTCCTCATATCTTATTTCTAATGATTAATTATACTAACTATCTTGCTGAGGACATAGACTAAACCTAACAGTTGAGTTTTAAACTTGGAGTTTACTCGAGAGATCAAACCCTTGAATTAGGTTGGCCCTACGACTTCCTTCTGTCCAAGGGACCATTTCCTGACCGCTGGTCCGATGTAGATTATGTAGATTACGTAGAACAGATGTAAGCGCGTGGCCTGTTAGCGTGGTGGAGGTTTCCCAATCGTCTCCTGACGTGTTCTGCCATTCTTCAAGCAAGCAGGCGAATATATAGTTGGCAGAGCCCACGTGGTGAATTGGTGCGTAGGAAGGGAAGGGGGATCTTCCCGGAGCTTCTAGGAGGCTAAGGGGGATCTTCCCAAGATTCTAGACGGTCGAGGCACGCTGGTCGTAGGCCGACATGAAGCAGTAAGTCGGTTTGAAATCGTTGGTCGAAAGCGGAGCTCTCCTCGCTTTCTTTCTGTGTTGTGTTAATAGCTGGGGCACCGAACTCTGAGGTTGACTCGGCGCAATAGGTATGTAAACAGAGACATATATTATGGGCGAGGCATTTAACATTAGTTTGTTATTGTTACTTTTGATAATATGCAGGCACTAACAGAATATATGTTCTTTTTCATTCGCTACTTTTGAACGGGGCTAAAGCAGTTTAGCCCGTTACAGCATCCCTTGCAAGTTTCACCACCAGATCAATAGCATCGAGTGTGGAGCACCCTTTGCGGAAACCATACTGCTTATCTGATACTTTTTTCTCAGTTACTTTCTCGATTCTCCCGTGGATTATTCGTTCCAGGACTTTGCCAACTGTATCAAGCATGCAGAGTGGACGGTAGGGTGAAGGTTCATCCAGTGGTTTCTTCCTCTTGGGGAGGAGCACCAGTCTCTGCTGCTTCCACTTTTGAGGAAAGGTGCCCTCCTTTGGAGACATGTGTTGTACATGTCCAGGAACATTCCTGGCACTGCGTTAATGGCTGCCTGAGCACACATTGGGGATACCGTCCAGCCCTGAGGCATTCGTGTTTCCCACTTTCGCGCACGCTCTCTTCAGCTCTTCAGCTGTCCCCAGCGGGATCGTATCCTCCTTATCCTCCTCGTACGGTGGTCGCATTCGGGCTGCTGCGGAAACAGCGCCGAGACGATCTTACTCATTAAGTCTGGGCACGTTGGGGGGGCATCGGCTGGCTCTTCAGCCGGGTCATGACCACCTTATATGGCCTCCCCCATGGATCACCTTCCACCTCTACCAGGAGCTCATCCCAGCACTGTCTACTTACTGCCCTTAATGGCTTTGGCAAGCCGCCGCCGTGCTGCCTTGTGCTCTGCCTTCAGCTGATGTAATTAGATTTCTCACGACCACACTGGGATAGTCTCCTTGCGCGAATACACGCCTGCGGAGCGACAGCACAGTGTGGTTCCACCATACATCAGGGAACGCTGGTTTGTGGAGCGCTTTCGAGGCATCGTAGCCCTCGGTGATCCGCTCATAACCTCTCTACTCTTTGCGTGGCGCTACCCTCTCCGATTGGTGCATCATCGAGTGCTGTGCGAAACAGGTTCAGGTCAAACATGCTTGTTGATTGAAGTGTGTGTGTGTGAGTGAGTGATGTGTGTGTGTGTGAGTGAAGTGTGTGTGTGTGTGAGTGAAGTGTGTGTGTATGAGTGAAGTGTGTGTTGTGAGTGAAGTGTGTGTGTGAGTGAAGTGTGTGTATGAGTGAAGTGTGTGTGTGAGTGAAGAGTGTGTGTGAGTGAATTGTGTGTGTGAGTGAAGTGTATGTGTGAGTGAAGTGTGTCTGTGAGTGAAGTGTGTGTGTGGAGTGAAGTGTGTGTGTGTGTGTGTGTGTGTGTGTGTGTGTGAGAGAGAGAGAGAGAGTGACACAAAACATTAATAATTATAAATATTATACCTCAAAATTAATGTGGTAAAATGAAAAACATAGCTTAGCCCATGTATTTGTATTGTAGTTTACTATTTGTTGAAATGAACATCAAAACCAATTATTTGAATAAACCGAACATAAAAATCAATCATTTGAAAAAAAAAAAAAAAAAAAAAAAAACCCCACCAAACTTCCTACTTAGATGGTTAAAATTAATTATTCATTTAACATTAATGATTATGTTTGGGCTTACAATACATACAAAAACATATTTAAAAATAATTTTATCATGCGCAAAACTAAACGTTGACAGTATTTTCATAAAATTACCACTTAACCTTTTAATTTTGAAATTATACTCAATATTATTGATTTATATTCCAATTAATGATAACAATCCAATAAAAGATAAGGTTTCCCCAGTTTAGGTATCTTAATTTAGATGTGTTATGACCAGTATCCAAAGAGAAAATTGTGATGTGTTTGGACAACAATTAATGAAAATTGAGGTATTATTTTTTATCCAAGGTGATATAATCTATTTACAGATGTACAACCACGCAGCAAATAACGATTCCATGGTGATTAAACAAAGATTGAAATACTGGAAATTCTTTGTGGAAAACTACTATTTTCCCCTGACATCCTGGACTCCTAACCATTAAAATGAGTGGTAGTGTCAAAATCTGTTCAGTCATTTTCTCATAACTTCTATAACCGGAAACAGGTTTATCAAATTAGAAGATATATTAACCTACACATTTAATTTCATGGCCAATATGACTAAAAGTAATCTATCTTTATTTATCTAACATAATGCACACTTGTGCATACATATTAACATAACTCAAATATAGGCTTTCATTTAATGCTGTATTCTTTGTTCAAGGTCATTCTTAAAAATAGTTTCTAAATTTTTTTGTTAAATAGTTAATAAGTGGTTTTACAGTGTCTTGGTTAAAACATTTATTTGGTCCTCAGCTAAAAAGGTTGGTGATTTCTGCTTTACATATTATATCCAAGAAACCATGTAAAATTAATAAAAATTGTTCAACAGCAACATAAATTACCATGGATCAAGGATAGAGTGTTTTTCTCATTGTTATTAAATAGCGACGATTTTACACATCTATTACTTGACCAACCCTTAAAATATGAGTGATAAATGACCCTAACACAGGATTAGCCTAGATAGCTCAGTGGTTAGATATTGACGTGCTAAGTTGGATGTTCAAGATTTCAAAAGAATTTTCAAAAAAGTTAATTATTAAGTTAAATAACATAATATAAGTTTGAAGTAATTTCACCAACTTATTAGTGATTTGGGCTTTCTGAATTTCTTTGTAAAAGCGTTTCATTGCCTTTGAATGCTTATGCCTTTTGCCCTTTACATCTCTTGTGCCATCTTTAAACTTTTGTAGGACAAATGTTTTAAAATAATAAAATGTTTTCCCCACTATTATTACAGTTCACACATCCTAATGACATTAATTCAATTACATTCATCCACACTGAAATAAAATCCTTTCATCAATGCCGCACTTGCCACACTGACTTGGAAACGGTGGAGAGCCAGGTAACAATCCCTAGTAGAGATATAGGTCAGGGCGATAAGCTGTACAAACATTCCAAAAACCACTAGCAACATATTTATGGTTCAAGGACAGACAACTGGTGACTTGGAGTGAGAAGGGATGAGTTCTATTCTCTACTCTGACCAGCGTTCTGTTTCGGCTACTGCGGGCTTGTATCAGATATATTTTCAAAATCCGGGGGCAAAATATGTAGCACCTCAGATAGTATCAGTTTTCATGAGTTTCAGATTGATTTTAATGTGAATGAAGTACCATTATAAAGTTAAAGATGTCGGCATAAATTGATTTACTTCCCCCATTTATTACACATGTTTGTATTACAAAATAATTAATTGAATATTGCATTATTTGGTCAGTTTTATGCAATAATTAAAGGTTCATTAAAATAATATTTATTTCAATTAATAAACCTCAAGTATTTCTAACATTACAAATATGAAATCTTTGCATCATTTCGTTTTTCTAAAAATTGTTGCATTATATGCCAAGATTTCACAATTTGAGTAAACACTGTTCTTAAAATATACATTTCCTCTATATCTAACACACTGATCCAAGTTGGGTTTAGAAGAACCTACTAATCTATACTAATATTATAAAGAGGAAAGATTAGATTTTTTGTTTGTAATGGATAAACTCAAAAACTACTGGGACCGATTTAAAAAATTCTTTCATCAATATAAAGCTACATTATCAGCGAGTAGCATAGGCTACATTTTATTTTGAAAATTTAATTTATTCCTCATAAAAATGTCGATAGTATTATTATATAGTCATTAAAAAAAAAGTTGTTGAAGGGAAAGTGGGGTTGGTGAAAGGGGGGTGGGGGAGTAGGGGTGAGGAAAGAGGAATGAGATGAAAATAGGAGGGAGGATAAAAAATAGGGAGGGGGCTATACAGTGATGGTAGGACTGTTTTTTTCAAAAAAAAATAGTAAAAAAAGTTTTGTTTTATATAAGCTTTGTTTTACAGGATTCTGTATAATTTTTTTTTACGGGAAGGGGGCTAGTGTATGTATATATATATATAATCATTTTTATTATTAATTTTAGGCTATATACCCTTGAAATTAAATTTTTTACAAAGTCCATTTTTTGAACCACTGGAACACCAGAAAAAAATTGATTTTTTTTCAATATAGGCTCTGATGTTGTGTTTAAAATTTCATTTCTAAGCATTTATCAATGTTAAAAGCAAAATGGCTACTTTCAAATTTTCATCTGAATAATTTTTATGGGTTCTGTAGTGATGCATAAATTCTTTTTTTTTTATCATATCTCCAAAAAACTCTTTGAGATATGAAATTACTTATCATTGCAAATATTATATATTGTTTATTTATAATAAAAATCTTTTATTTGAAATATATTTTTATAAAACCAATCTTTTTAGCTAAATGCAAATATGTGTATGTATATCTTAATATATTATAATTCTTTTGTACATGTGTATGTCACTGACTCCCCCTAACGGCTGGACTGATTTTGATGAAATTTTTTGTGTGTGTTTGAGTGGGTCCATTGATGGTTTTAATTCAAAATTGCACCTGGTAGGTGGCGCTGAATCGGTTTCTAGGATTTATTTTTTTTTTTAGGGAATTTATGAGGGGAATTTTTTTAAAGTTTTTTTTTCATATCAGAACATGTAACCTCAACAATTTCACTCCTCCACCACCACCCCCAATATTTTAATAATGAATATAATATGAATAACTGACCGTTAAAACCTTCTGAATAGTGAATAATTGAACTTCTGAGAATAATTCTAAGTTATGTTTGTGTCCCATAGGGCATTGATTTCGAATTCTGTGGTTTTTGACATACGCATCAATACATGCGCAAGTCTCTTGGTCGTGGCTTGGCGTTGTTTGACATTTCAATTTCTGTACGATATGTTTCGATATTCCATGTATCACAATACCATGAATATTGAGTGTATTTTTCATCAAGTGTACTCAAATACATTCATTTGGGAAAATGTGAAAGGTGCTGTGTTAAAGTGAATATCTTACATGATCTTCCATAAATTTAAATTATATACATGGATTCAAAGAACAATCAATTTCAAACCCTGCAAATTTTTATTTTAAGTGCTTATTTGTTTCGATGTTTTATCAAATTTACGGAGTGTTTAAACGTCTCATCAAAAAAAAAAACATGTAACCCATTAAATTCAAATTTAAGTTGCTTATATTTTGGTGTTGTGTGTTTATTAAAGAACATTGCCACGTCTTCGTGGACGAGAAGGAAATATGGGTCGACATACACAGAATTCACAAATAGTCACACCTGTCGGTTAAATCGAACGGCAGAAGATCGATTGACGGACAATGCAAAATTTAAGAGTTCAGGTTGCAAACACACATGCAAATGAAAGTCAACAGCAACGCAACGAACGCCTTTGAGCTAACACATTGAGAAAAAGACAGGCGCGGAAAACGAGCCACTAAACCACCAGAGCACATGAACAAAAGCGCCTGCAAGTACATCACGCATTGACACGCGCATCACTTCTCCATCTTGCGTTCGAATATGAGTCGGAAATCAACTATTCGTCACATTCACAAATTGTCATCGGCGCTATGGACAAAGAATGCCAACTCTGCCATGCATTCAAATACAAAGGTGAATCGGCCGGTTTCTGCTGCGCGTCTGGAAAAGTTGTACT
The DNA here is from genome assembly GCA_039000515.1 of Timema cristinae. Classification (NCBI taxonomy): domain Eukaryota; kingdom Metazoa; phylum Arthropoda; class Insecta; order Phasmatodea; family Timematidae; genus Timema; species Timema cristinae. Next base: position 7,362 of record JBCFYV010000432.1, on the reverse strand, counting down.
TCCCCCATTGAATTCGCCGCCAGAACAATTGAAAACACTATTGGCTGGAGCCACACCTAAATCAAAATTGTTTTTGCGTAAAATTCGAAAAATTCAACTCTTGCTTCCAAAAATGAAATCATTTGGAGCAAAAAAAGTCGTTCAGAATGAGGATGGTCGCAATTTTGAATCAACTTTTAAGATTCAGGGCCAAGTATATCATCAAATAGGTTTCTTTAATCTCAATCCCTGATTCCGATCCAAAATTCTTGCATATCTATTCTAGGGCGATGAGGAGCAACAAATAAATGCACGCTGCCAGTACGGCCACATCGAGCAGATGGAGGAGCGAGGAATTGTGGCGACTTAGGAATGTTTTGCGAAATCACAACCATTGGTCCAGTTGTTTTATACCGTTTCAAAACAGACTGCAAAACGACAACTACATGATCGTCATCAAAGCAGACAAAGTTCATTTGGAGAGCCCCGGGCCGATACAATTCACAACTGTTAATAAAGTTGCAGTTGTTTGGTTGGCGAGGGCATATGAACATCGAGATTTTACGGATCCAACAAAATAGATAAACGGTTTACACAATTTCAAGACAGTCATCGTTCTTACGACGCTTTGAAATTATCCGTTGATTTTTTGGGAAGGAGAGATGGATATAATTTTAACATCAAACAAATCAACCCAGTGACAGGTACAATCTACAATTTTTTACTTTTTCTTTTTCTTTAAGATTAATTTCTTTTTGTCTTATTTATTTTTTTAAATTTTGCAGGTGCAGAAACCAACAAGAAGTGAGCGCGATGAACTTCTACGCATATCGGTTGACATTCGTGCAAATGAAGACAACAACATTCTCCGATGCCCCCAGCTGTTTCATCAATACATCGTTGATATGTATGCGAAAATTGAAAGCAAGCGATTACGGTACATTAAGTATAATCAAGCGAAGCTGCGTTCTGAGGAGTACATTCATTTGCGTGATGCTATTGTTGGGAACGTCGGTAACGTAGATGGAACCCTAATATCAACGACATCGGGACCGCATATTTTTTTTCCATCATCATATATTGGTAGTCCGCGTTTAATGCAAGAATTTAAATTTAAGACGCCTAGATTTTTGTGCGTGCTTACGGCCGACAGATTTTTTCATTACATTTACGTGCAATCCTAACTGGGATGAAATTAAAATTTTGTTATTGCCAGGTCAAAAAAGCAATGGCATCGCCATGATATCCCCTTTCAAACAAAAATTAAAATCGTTGATTTAACTTGATTACAAAATCACTCTGTATTCGGCGAAACATGTTGCTGGCTGTATTCTGTTGAATGGCAAAAAACGAGGTTTGCACTTGCACATATTTTTGGGTTTTGGGTTTGTCGACAAAGTACGGTCGAAGAAATTGATAAAATTATTTTTTGCAGAAATTTTCCCGATAGGAATATCGATAAAGAGTTGTTTGACATTGTTACCGCTAACATGATCCATGGTCCATTTGGTGCTCTAAACACTACGGTGTCATGCTTGGACAAAGGAAAATGTCGAAACGTTTCCCCAAAAACGTGTATAAATGATACCGTACTATATCGACGGTTATCCATTGTATCGTCGTAGAGACACAGATAATGGTGGACAATATATCAATTGCGCATGTCAAAGGGTGGAAACGGTTGACATTGACAGTTGCTGGGTGGTTCCGTAATTTACCATTGCTGTGCAAATCTACAAAGCTCACATTAACGTTGAGTTCTGCAGTTCGGTGAGTCCATTTAAAATACATTTGCAAATACGTTCATAAGGGCAGCGATATGGCTGTTTTTTGCTGTTCAAAATGTAAATGATAACGAAATAACCGTTATCAAATGGGCCGATACATTAGCAAATGAAGCAGTTTGGCGCATTTTGAGTTTTCCATACACGAAAAGGACCTGCTGTTATACATTTGGCTGTGCACCTTGAAAATGGACAGCGTGCTTATTTCACAGAAGAGACTGCTCTACAAAAGAGCATTAACTGCCCCAAAACCACACTGAGTTTTTCGAACTATGCAACCAACCAGATATTTTCGGTTTAATTCGCCAAAGACATTAATGTATACTGATGTGCTACGATTTTTCACGTGGAACAAACAGTCAAAAAAGTGGGACCAAGAAAGTGAGGCCTTTCAGTCCAAGGATCGACGGAAAAATTTTTTGGGAAATACATTAGGCCGATTATACACAGTCCATCCAAAAAACACGAATGCTTTTCTTGCGTTTTTTGTTGGTTAACGTTCTGGAACTACGTCCTTCCAATAATTGCGAAAAGTCAATGGTATTTTGTTTGACACGTACCACGATGCGTGTCCGAATTGCATTTGCTGGAAGATTAACAACCATTGGATTTCACACTTGCAGATGCAGTACTGAGTTCTTCCTCATCAAATATGTCAATTATTCGCAATATTTTTGACAACATGTTTTCCGTGTAAGCTTCTGTTCTCTGGGATAAATATAAAGATTCCATGAGCGACGACATTTTGATCTCATTCGGACGCTGATCAAAATCCCAATAATCGATTTTTCACCGGAAATATATAAAAGAGTCGTTAATAAAGATTGAGGATAATTTGATTCTCATTTCTAATATGCCACTCATTCATTTCGGTATGCCATCGCCTAACCCCCCAGCAAAGACATCGTTAACAGCGATATTCTGCGCAAACAAAAAGTTCGATGCGGCCTCTTTTACTACTATCGTGCAAATAATGAGCAACTGCTCACTGCTGAACTAAAGAACATATACGATCGAATTAATTTGTCAATTGCAGCACAACAAGGTGGATTCTTTTTTTTTTGACGCACCCGGCGGCACTGGCAAAACATTCCTTTATATCACTTATACTAGCGCGCATTGGATCAAAAATCATATTGGGATTGGCAATTTGCTTCATCGGGCATTGCAGCGACTTTGCTTGATGGGGGATGGACTGCATATTCAGGCACTCAAGTTGCCATTGAACGTTCACACAAATCCAGACGCAATGTGCAACATAAAGAAGCATTCCGGATGGCAAAAGTTTTGCAAAAAATGCAAAATTATTATCTGGGATGAATGCACTATGGCCCACAAGCATTCACTTGAAGCTCTCGTAGAACGATGAAAGATCTCAAAGATAATACCAGACATTTCGGTGGCGCTTAATATGCTGTCCGGTGATCTTAGAGAGACCCTTGCGGGTCAATTTCCCCGCGCTACATATGCGGACGAAATTAACGCAAAGTTTGAAACAATCATACCTATGGCGAAATGTCATTACATTACGCCTTAACATAAATATACGTGTTCAACTGGGCAAAACGATTTTATTGACACTGTCATTCTCCGAACAATTGCTCAACATTGGCAATGGAAAAATTATATTGCAAAGGAAATACAATGCATAAAATTGCCAGACAATTTTTGCAACAGGTAGCTACGAAAGATGCTTTGATTGAAGACTTGCTGCTACTTTAGCATATTCCCAGAAAATACGCTAAGGAAATGGACAAATTTGCAAAATGTCCGAAAACCTACCTATCCTATAAAGACAAGGAAAATGATTTCTTTTTTATGATGTTCAGATATAAATGCTTGTGTTTTTTATTCTGAGCTAGTGTTGCAGTGTCAAAACAGAGCAATTTAGAGATCATTTTTAGAGCATTTATAAGAAGAAATATGACCGTAAACTTTTCACCTTAAAGTAAATCACAGAAGTTTAAAGTGAAATAACTGAAATCTCTGTTGGGAGCACAACATTTTATGTTTCCAAAAGCCCGTTGTACAGTCACAAGCAGTCATAATTTTGTGTAACGAATATTTTAGTAAAACATAAGAAACCTTTTCAAGATTATGAAATGGTAAAAGTAAGCTTTTCTTGAGGCCGGTGACATTTTTTTCAATGAATTCAAGAATAAAGTTTATATTATTTAAAGCTATTAAAGAAAATGCAGATCTCAAAACCATTCGTGATGCAATACGTTGAATAATGGGTGGTGATTTACTAAACAAACTGGAAAAAATACATCATTAATTGAAGTTATATTTTGCCATAGTTTTTTGAATCAACTGACGTGGTAGATACTTCTCAATTACTCGTGTTTAAAATAATAATGTTCCGTGATATGACTACAAGGGGGTGTTTTTTAACCATGATACTTGTGAAAAGAAACTACTAAAGGACGATATTATGAACATTACTGTAAAATAGTTAACTCACCCCCCAAGCAAGGAGCTTATGAAGATGACTTTTTAGAACTCAACTTGATAAAAAATGAGGTGAGTATGAAGACTTGCTGCTACATACCGATGTAAGGTGGCTTAGCCATGGACCATTCTTGGAAAGTTTCCCAAGCTTTATTGCCTTAAATAATTGTGTTCTTGGACTCATTTGGAGAAAGCTATTTCCACTATGCGACACATCCTGGGTTAAGCAACTTAGCTTTTTTTACTTGTCTAATTTGATCACTCCGATAAAATTTAAAACTTGAACTGTAACGATGTACAACCAATTAACAACATCTAATGCATACCCCCCCAAGTAATATGGGATTACAACACTCACCACCACGGGGCTGGCTTCCCCTCCGTCTGATGGAGCACCAGCACAAAAAAGACTCCTCTCTCGTGAGTTGAACAATTTCGACTGAAACGAGACGTGGGTCAGGCCTGCTCTCATCGAAGCCCGGCCACAACAAACAAGGACTTAACTTGACCAGGTCGTTTCCGGTTCCCCCTTTGGGGAGGTTCTGTAAACTTCGAGTGGGTTACTGGACTGACCGCTAAGCTTCGAGAGCACTAGTCTTCTCCTTTGTTCTTTGTTTCCCCCCTGCTTTCCCCCTCCTCTGGGAACATGTGTAGGCTGTATCACTAATAAATTGGCTAGTATTGTTTACTTCATCACTCATTTTTACCACTGGCTTGCACAAAAGTGAGGGCGCCGATATAAACTAGGGTAGGAAACTTTAGTAAAAATTCTGTTCTGATGTAAATAAGGGGGAGGGATTCTTTTCAAAATTGTTGTTTGGGCTTCTTTATCTTAATTATGCTTTGGTAGATGGTTTTTCTGGTGGGGTTTAACGCCGATGAACGCGAGTAAATAATATTTGTTTTAAGGGAACCTATGATTTGGTTAGTCTCTTTGTGTACTTGTGGCGCGCCTCATCTTCACTTAGTTCTGTTAAGTGATTACATTAGTATTTTAACAAGTCTCAGGGCGTTATTAGAGCAATGAAATGACGTATTAATTGCGTAGTTTAAATTGTATATTATTGAAATCAAATTAGGTTATCATGTTAGGTTGTATAAGCGCAAACGGCGGTTTACAAAAACATATTTTATACACTTGAAAGTAAATTATAAAATTAAATTACCCATTGTTACTTAGGTGTAGAAATCAACGGCAATTTTTGGGAGACTTATATATCATCTTTGTGTCTGCTTTGACAGAATACATTATTTATTGTGTTTATATATATTTAAAGTAAATTTTATGGGTTCGCAATTTCATATATATAATTCAACGTAATTGCTTGCATTTATTATTGAAATTAAACTTTTTGGATTTGCATTCGCTTTTTAGCGGTCAACCTGGATCTAGAGTTTAACTTTAACTATTTCCCCTTTGGGGGCTTTATATATTATGTATACTTATGAAGGTTAAGTTTGAATCACCTTGGATTGATGTTTATTGCCAGACTACAAATTTTGGGTCACTAAGCATTTTTTAAAATATATGATGTATCTTCATTACCTATATATTTGACCAAATTCAAATAAAACTATGTTTTCTATTGTGATCCCCTTGGTTGTTCTTTTACGCACGCTTCCTGGTTTTTTTTGAGGGTGTCACAGAACTTCATGTTAAGGGTGAAAGCAATACTGAATTAGTTAGCTTCACAAATGCTTTCAAATCAAAATTGCTACTTTTAAAATTTCCTAGATTAGAAAGTGACAGAAAAGGGAAAATAGCCACATTCTGAGATATTTTGTAGTGGAATACAAAAACTTTGGCAATAGTTGGAGATACGATTTAAGATGTGAAGAGGTGATCCGTATTGGTTTTTATGTCATTCCCATTTAATGAAAAGAACGCCGAAGGAATTTCTGAAGCAAATCTCTTCCATTTTTAACATGAATGTTTCAAATGTGGGGGAAGAAATAATAAAACTGCAATTTGATATCCTCATGAAAGCAAAGAGCCCCCGAAAACAATTTTGGGCTCTATTTAATGATGAAAAGTAAACCATGTTTGAGGTTCATTACTCTTGTTTTAGTGTGTTTTTTTAGTTCAATCTACTCCTGTGAATCAGCTTTTTCTCAAATTAAGTTTATAAAATAAAGATATTAAAGTGTTCAAATGTGAACTTTTAAAAATTGCCTTTGTTATGCTGAGTAATTATAAACTTTCATTTAACAAACTTCTAAAGATAAACTGTGTCACATACTTCATAGTGAAGTATTAAAGAGAAGAAACTTTTTTATGAAATTATTAAAAAAAGTAATTGTTTAATGAAAAACTTGTTTTTAGTCAGTAAAAGAAATTTTTTTTATTGTGATATAATTTTTCTATTTTAAAAACAAAATGGGTTATTACATTCCAAAGAAAAAAAAACAAGTTCCCCTATGGTTACGTATTGATCGCAAAGCTTTTCCTTTTAGATAGATCCCTAGATACAAAACCTTTGGCATTCCCGGGGTATCCTATCTCCTTTTAGTTAACTTCCTTGAACTGGCATAATGGGAAATTTTTGAAACTTTATCGTGACCATGACGTTTGTTTGTTATTGGGGTGGGGGTTTTTAAATAATTATATGCAGGATATTTAAGATCATATCAATATGATCCCCTTTAAAAAATTTTTCAAAACGAAAGGATCCACTTCGGCTATGTTGTTTGTTTGGGCAAAAATTTTTTTTCTAATGAATGACAGTGAAACCCCCTTAAACAGAATCGCAATGATCAAAAATTCTTTTTTATAAGCCATGAATGCCGCAATTGGGGTAGAAATATTAATAAAATTCCTAATCATTATTCTACTATAAAAAGAACATATGGAAAATTTACATGAACAGAAAAAAATTTTTTTTGTTTTATTTTCCCCACAAGCAGGATTTTTGTGCACAAATTTTTCCTTGGCGCCTGCTTCCACAAACACTTTGCCTGAGAAATCCATAAAATTCAGAAACATTCCCTTGGGGCATATTGTGCAGTTCCCCTTTAATTACAGCATCTTGATAAGTCTTCATGTACACTTTTTTCTTTTTTTACTTTTTCAACTCTTTCCTTTCCAAAATTTTTTAAAAAATTTTCATAAACATCAATATTTGATGTTGGTTTGTTTGCAGTTATTGTC